>JAYJLV010041960.1:0-22816 GCA_036873485.1 Torymus texanus
CTCTCTCTCTCTCTCTCTCTCTCTCTCTCTCTCTCTCTCTCTCTCTCTCTCTCTCTCTCTCTCTCTCTCTCTCTGATGCGCAAGCGAGCGAGCGGCGCTTATCGGCCGATGCTATCGGCTGAGTAATAGGTGTCGTTTAATACTCCTATCTGCTCGCGCGCTCGCCGTTAATTGAGAACCAGATTAATGAAATGTATATGCGCCAGCCAGCCAGCGAACCAACGAACGAACGAGCGAGCGGCTAACGAACTAGTTTACGCAGAAAAGTCGTTTCTTGTTAGTTGGCTTCTGTGTGCACTTATATACATATATCTGTGTGTGGATGTGCTGGCCTTTGTTTCAACCTTTTTGCGATCGAAAAGGGATTATATATCAGTGTGTGTGTGTGTGTGCGTTACGGTGCGATGTTCGCTGCGCATGATTTGCCGCATTATCGCGTGCGATCCCTTTTGTTCTTCCAATGTCTTGCCAATGGTCTGTTCATAGTTTGTACTCAAACACGCCATCTGTTGTGGCAGGATGTTATTAGTCTTTGCGATGTGATCAATGGGTAATCATTACAATTATACCGGAGTAGCATATCATAATCATCTATATGCTTAGTTGATAATAAAATTGAATATTCTCTTATAAACTTCGATCGGATGGTAATGCTTATAATGACTGACCAGCTGTTGGTAAGCTAGGGGTTCTGCTATACCTTCGCAGTAGGTATGTATACCGAAGGAGTCATAACCGCCTAGCTCAACTTCAGCTGGTAACACAGAGATCTGTATCCTTTATTTAGTACCTTATTTCATAATAAATTCATATCTATTCTGTTAAAAGGCAAGTATTATCATCTCCGTACAACCCAATTAAAAAAAATCTTTGATTTTTTTTCGTCATTACCTACTACAGTTTTTCCCACGCCTACGGTAACAGAATTCTTCTATACCCACCGGTAGATGGCCCTACTGTAGATCTCAACTACTGCTCTACTCCTATCCAACAACGAAAGTAAATTGTCTCCCATTCGCAGACCCGCCCAAAAAACCTCACCCCTTGATATACCAACCTTTTCGGTCTCCCCTTTTCACAATCCCTCTATATCTATATCTCCAGATGCAAATCCACATCACGGCACCGGCGATAAACCTATTAATTACAGTCGGCGCTCCACGCCGCGGTAGGCATTAGCATAATTTATTATCGGGGCGATTAGACTAGACGCGACCGCACACATACATATATATATATATATATATACACGCGCGCGTTCGCCATTAAATGGTGAGCGATGACTTCCCTCGCTGTTGCCACCGACAATGCCTAACTGTAATGACATTTTTCCGTGAGCGCGCGCCATTTAATGGTGCCGTGTATGTGTATGTGTGTCTGTGTGTGTGTAACGGCGAGCGCGCTGAAAGGCCACGAGCGAGCTGTGATTAGAGCGAATACGGATGAGAGGAGTGCACTTCGTGCGATAAAAGTTAGCGTAGGTGTGCGCGAGGGAGTTCGAAGAGAAGGATGGAGGTTGGACGTTGATATTGAGTGGTTTCGAAGTGGAGGTTTTCGTGTTTGTTTCAGAGTTTGTAAAGATAGAAATGTGGGGTTGAAGGTGAGGGAACTGAAGTAGGTTTGAGCGATTTGGAATATCTTGCTTTGAATTTGTAGTTATACAATTATAGTGAAATAGGTGATATATCGTACTATTCGAAATGAAATTATTTGTTTTATTTTTGAAAAATAATATTCTGAGAAATGAAACTTAATAAAAACCGATAGAGTCTTCAAAAATCTCCGTAGTTGTAGATCAATAGAGTTCATTTCGTTCAAAGATCTTGACAGTTATACTATAATTTCTTATAACGATTATCATAATAAAAGTAAATTCAATTTGTGAGGTGTATAAATTGAGTCTCGTAGTCAATAATATAAATAACGTAGTAAAATTATACACGTTTGCATGATGACATACACACGCCTGACAACAATAACAAGTTTCAGCTATCAGCAATTCATTCATTTAATCAAATATGCACATCGTATCTGATGTCACAACAATGACATTAAAGTATCATCGAATTTCTAGAAAGTTCTATGAGATTCTATGCACTTCTTGCATTACATTACAAATTTAAAACCATCATCAGTTGCGTTTTCTTGTTTCGCATATATATATCTTTTTAGTTAGTATGCACTACCAAGACCGTTGTTCCTCCTTTTTTCAGAAACCTTAAATGCAGACTTGTAAAGAGAGATCGAGTCGTAGAGTGTTTACCGATTTATTCTAAAGACTTCACCCTATGAACCACAGAGTAGAACTCAGCTCTATACAGCTCGATCTCTTAATACATATATATGTATTGAGAGAATTTTGAATAGAGCCTTACTCTCATGTTAAATTTATAATTATCTTTGATTATTTAATAACCTATGCTTCTTTCTGATTTCTATCGCATGTTGTCACAACCTTATGCCTCGAAATATCAAATAAAAAATATTTTTTGTTTCGTTGTCTTATTAAGTACTCGGGAACTTAAATATCTTAACATTATAAAACCTTGATACTTGAAAACATCAGAAACCTTAAAAAATTGTACAGATAACTTTTTTTGCAGATAAATTTATTAGATCTATAGGTAGATGATTATAGAGTATAGGTGGTAGTCGTTTCAAAACCAATAGGTTATGTACGTATAGCTACACAATACGTTGCGGAGAAGAGAATCTTGATAACGTTATATTGTGAATGTCTTTATTTATTTTCAAAAGACTATTAAAATTAATTGCATTGTGCAGCATTTGCATAAGTATTGCGTAATAAATCATTCGTATATTTCGTTTTACCAATGTAAATATGGAATATCTCACGTTATTTATCATGAAAAATGCTATTTCGCGATGAAAGAACGCGGCAAATTATTGCTATTATGTTGACAGTAGTATAATAGTTGGAAAAAATATGCGTTAAAAGCTCTTTCTTTTGTAAGCGTTGAAAAAGTAGTTAAGATTAATATTATTGTTATCTTTTATCTCCTATTGAAAGTAATTCCAACTCATTGGATATATATATATATACACATCTTTTTTCACATGCAATATCAGTTACTTTTTATTCATTAATTATTTTTATCTCACGTAGCATGTCATCTCAGGCACATAAAGTTCTACTATGGAATTAAAGTAATCCTATAACCTGTACATTACTGGGTCGTTACATAAATAACGTAAATTATCAGTGTTATATAGAAATGTTTCAACGAAGTAAAAGCATTTCGCTAAGAAATGAAATTCACTTTGGAAAACATTATCTCCTATCCGATCTCTATCTAGAAAATTTCGTGCTCAACCTTATACAACATCGAATAAAAATACCGTACATTGCAATTCAAAACTCTCCATCAGCTTCGAAATAAAGACATTTACGAATTAAGAAAGGAAAAAAAAGGCCGATCGATCACCACAGCAAGGAGACACCTCACTAACGACTATATATATATATACGCGAATATAATCAAGAAAGTGATTTACATCACCCAGCAACAGCGTATGCGCGATTGTCAATTCACTCGATAACGAAGAAATACCCTCGTGTGCCGTCGCCGGGCTTGAATATTTCACATCTCTCTCTCTCTCTCTCTTTCTCCTCGCGCGTGCGCGCGCACATGCATGCACTTATGTAAATAGCGGTCGCCGCGCGATTGCAACTGCAATGTTGATTAACATATGAGCCGCGGCGAGATTACTTTGGCAAGCCGCCGCTCGCTCAAGAGTGAAAGAGACAGAGAGAGAGAGAGAGGGAAAGAGAGAGAGGCGCGCGCGCAGGTGCCGCCGACGCGAGATTTGCAGACCTCGCGCGCGTTACCTCCGGGGAAGTTGGAACACACCGCGTGTGTGATGATGTCTGTGTGCGGGTTTGTACGCTCTTTTTAATGATTTTTTTATGGCTCTTTTTTTACTCGTACTGCGAGGTTTCAGATTGATTGGCTGGTCTGGGCTTTATATCATGTTGGTTTTTTTTTTTAATGTTTGGATTCGCAGTAAAAGTTATTGAAAAATTGCATACCTTGTTGGTACGGTGATTGTTGAAATGGCTGATTGAAGATTAAATAAAATGGCGAGTGCTGTGTAGAAGTTTACGTTAATAGATTGCGAAAATTTAATCGTTAACGTACTTAATGTTGTTAATCTAAGGTGCACTTAACGGTATTGTAATATTATCGTAACGTATACACTTATCTTTATTCTGAAAATCGTAAACTTTAACTTAAAATTAATTATTATATTGACGTAGCGTTATTTTATAGTAGCGAATTTAACGTTATTTTAATAATAATAAATGTTGAATTAATATTAGTACAATATTTACGTAACGTTGTACAATTATACAACATTAATCTGATGTAAACTTAACATTGTTACGATAATAGCTTAACGTTAACTTAACGTTAACATAATATTTGAATGTTCTCAAACGGCGATTCTGAAACGTTTAGCTAACGAAACAATCATTGATTTCCAATGACTTTTAGAAATGCCTGGAGAAGCACTACACAGCTATTACGTATGCACACTTGCAAATGGATAATTCCATAGAAAAGCCAACGTATACAAACAAAAGCGATGGATGAGGCAACCGCGTGCACTCAACAAATTACCAACAATCATCAGGCAGAACAATGTAAACTACCCGCGCAACAGCTGATTTTGCAAACAACCAATAACCGATCGACGTATATATACACACATACGCGCGCGCGCTAGCGCTATAATGTCATATCATCATCGATCTCTCGCTCGCTGCCGCACGTAGGCGTACGCGAAATTCCTGTAAATTACGCGCTTAGCCGAGCTTTGCGAAAACGCCTCTCTCTCTCTCTCTCTCTCTCTATACTGATGCTGCCGCCGCCGTCGCTTCAGAGAAGAAGAAGACGCAGAAGATCCAAGAGAGGTCGCGTATAATTATCCTGCTCCTCTCCTTTTCCACACGCTAAAGAGGAGAAAAAAGGAGGAATGACAGTCGAGAGAAGGAAAGCTGCTGCCGCTGCCGCCGCCGCGAGGAGGAGACGATTAGTCAGGCGAAATCGTCCATCGCGTCTGAGCATACGAGCGACACGTGTTTGTATTTGCGCTAACTGCTGCTGCTGCTGCTGCTGCTGTTGCTGCGCCTTGAGAATTGCCGCGTATACATACATATACACATATGTGTATGTGTATATACGCACGTTAAGCTCACTTAATTAAAACTGCGTTAGGATGCGGGAGGATTTTTCACATGAGCCGGTACCGCCGTGCCGGAATGCAAATTTTTACTTTTACTGCGCGACTGTGGAGGGAAGATTTCTTTCTTTTTTCTTCTTCTTCTTCTTCCTCTTCTTCTTTCTTTTAACGACGCCGAGTTATCAAGAGGGCGAAGGTGTCGATTACAGCGGAATTGGAATTGCAGATGAGCGCTGGGGATTCCCGTGACTGGAGGAAACAGTGCATTATTCGGCATTTCCATGTGTAATTGTTGGCCGTTGCTGTGCTGCGTTGGCTCATTAGGGATGTTGTACGAAAATTCCGTAGGAACAGTGCACGGTATAATGATAGAGGATTATGTATACTGACGTAGTCGTTGTGTAGATGTATTGTTTGAAAAAAAAAATTAAAAGAAAAGAATGTTACTTGTATACACAGAGAAACAATTTTTCAGTAAAAATTACTATATATACTTGTTTGTAAATCTGGAATAGATTCATTTTTTCGTGAGAGTTATGTTATGATTTATAGTGAAAATCGTTATTGTTTTGGTAGGTTTTGCTTCAAGCAGTGATAATTTTTATAGGGACGTGAATCTTTATTTAATTGTAAATTTCTATATAGATTGAAAATGAGCAAGAACTCAGTAAATGAGCAAGAACAAATGGTTCGATTTTATTGTGTGGGAAAGCTATTTGCAATCATCTTCTTCCATTTAAAGGAATATCCATAAACTCAAAATGTACCAATTACATTTTATAATCATTTATTCTTCTACTTTATCGTCATCTGATTTTGTCTCTCTCACTTTTACTATAAGGAATAATTTATTATTAGGTTTTCCTTAACATTAAAAATGACGTGATGGCTTATCTTTGGCAGTTCCAATAGTTGAAATCTATCTAAAATGTAGCTTGTTTGGATTGCACTATTATTGAGGCGAATAAATGTTGGAAAATATTTCCATTTATCCACCATTACGAGTCTATGTTCATGTTCTAGTTAAGAAATCTGATTAATTTCTACTAGAGATAAAAATAGATTATTTACATGAATAATCTAATCTTCCAAGGTATTCCTTATTGCCTCGGTATATTTATTATCATTGTTAATTTGTTTGCGTTACGGCAACAACAACAACCATTATTCAATCAAAATATTTGTTGAAATGTTTCTCGTTGCATAGGAAATGGGAAGACAGCCAAAAGATATTATATCTGCGTTATGCGCTGGTTATGAGATACAAACGACTTTTAAAATTAATTAAATGGATAATCATCGTTAAAAATAACAAGATATAAAGAACTCATTTTCGTGTTATTTAAGTGCACGCTTATTATTCATGGGCTGGACTAACATGCAATTAAAGTATGTTTAAAATCTTAATTAAAATCTTCATATAAAATTGATTCTTTTTTTACATTCACTCGAAAGTTTCTAATAAGCTCAACTATAGGTTACGTCACGTGACCAAGCAAAATGGCTGCTCACTGGCATTATCAATTACCAGTGATTTAACGCGTTCGCGGCTACGTGGTAAATTGGCAATTTTCACTTTTCCCTTCTTTATTCAGATCACAACGCTTCATTAGAGCGCGGAAGTCATTAATGCGGCTCTCGGAAAACCGAGCAGAACATTGAAGTTGATTAAATTGAAGCCATTCATCGGCCTTTTTCTTTCACTCTACACTCCGTTGTATATACCTTGAAAAAACGCCGACAACCAAGTTTCGTCGCGAGAATAGCAACATTGAGCGCTCACCTCGTCGTATCTATAAATTACAAGCGCGGCTATATAAATACAGAGAAATTTATGAATTTTCGAAATCTCGACAGCATGCGATAATGCGGTTTTCCCAGCTCCGCTCATTAAATTACGCATCTATGTGCACAGCCTACGCACGCGGCGAAGAGAGAGAGAGAGAGAGAGAGAGAGAGGGAGAGGAGAGCCATTTATTAGCCGGGCATTTGGCAAGCCGTCTAACGACCGCGTGATGCAGAGTCAACTCGAAAACAGCACCGATTCGATCGAGCGATTAAGCGCTTTTCGTTGTTGATTTTTTTTTCTCTCTTTCTCTCTCTCTCCACCCGCCTCGAGGTGCGGAAGATTCCGAGAGAAGACGCAATCGCTCACTGTCGGATTCGGCGCTGTTTTCACGAGCTGTCGAGCGCCATTTGTCATCTTCGCGTACACGCTTTTTACCGGCACCCTGTCTGTGTGTGGACGAAAGATGCCACCAGTGCGATAGTAGCGACGAGTTGCGTGACAAAACGCGTCGACACGCGCCAGAGGCTCTTTCTCTCGTTTCGGCCGATTCCACACGGTGTTATCTGCGAGTGAAGTGGTGGTAGCTTGTAAAAAGTTTATATGAGAGTTGACGGGATGAAGGTATTATTGAATTAAAATCATTTACCGGTCAGATGGATGAGGAATGGTGTGGAAGTGGTTGGGTGTTGCCAAGAGGATCGGTTAGGTGTGACGTGTTTTTCGGAACTGAAACGGTATCTTGTTTTCTGTTTTGTTGGGACGTTATAGTTTTGAGGTGAAATTAATCTACATTCGGGAGGTTGTATTTAATTAGGTGACACTAGCTACCGGTAATTTATGAAAGTTCGTTATAATTGGAAAAATTATGTTGGTTTAAGATTGCGAGTGAATTTTCAGTTTTATATAATGTATAATCTTAGAACTTGCTAACTTGGATAGAGCTCCGTAATTATTTTCACGATGACCTGAAGCTATGACTTGCGAAAACTTTTGTCAATCTATTTGTCGAATAAAGGTATACATAAAGAGCAAAGTCTAATAATGACATTTCAAGCCTAACATAAAAATCTCAGAGCTTACTAATTTGCATGCGTGTTGACAATTACCGCGATGACGCCACCTAGCGGTATAGACAACAACGAAACACGCTATTAACCTGAACAAATCTCACGATCATTTTGCAAAACACGATTCCCTTATTAATTATCGCGTACTTTCCAATTCTCGCAAGCCGAGGCTATAATAATAACCATAGGGGGCTGAAATAACCGAGCAGCGTCACCGGACGAAACGACGTGCAAACCGTATTTGCGTAAGACATCAGAGGAGGATTCGCGGGACATTTGGAAACGCAAACAAGCGGAATTCACGTTCACGTCAACCTCCTCCTCCTCCTCCTCGTCCGCCACAATCGCCATACGGTAATAAGTAATGGCGACCTCTGCGCGATCGTTCTTCTCTTAGGTAACAATAAGCGCGTCCGCGACAGCGAAGGAGCTACGCTCGGCTGCCCCGTCTAAAGACCCGCTAAATACGTATACTCATTTTTTCCTCCTCTCCCTCTGCCATCTTGCGCGAATCCCATCGTCTTCTCTCCCTTTGTTATAACGGTGTGCTGTACATATATATATATATATATATATATATATACGTATAACACGCGAGACGGAAAAAACGAAGAGCCTGTCAATTGGCACGGCGTGTCGCATTATTAATAAACAGCCGGTGTGTCCACCTGTCGCCTCTAAATCTTGCTACTTAAGCCACTCTCGCGCTGCTGCTCGCGTATCGGCTTTAATTGGCTGGCGTGTGCGCACGCGCACGTTCGTCGCTCGTCGCTATTTATACGCGCGAGTCATTAGTCCATTACTTGCAATAAACACCGAGCAGAGGGAGCCCTTTACGTATATACTTTGATCTGCCCTAGTATATAGTCACACGTCTTTTCGCTGTACTACTCGCGTTTAAGCGTGCAAGAGGAGAAAGAGAGAGAGAGAAAGTGAGAGAAGCTGCTTAATAAGCCCCGATTTATCGACTCTAAGCTTTCTATTTGTGCAGTGTGGTGACGTTATTTTCGTTCGTCGTCGGTTTCGCTCCTCGTCAGTGGACGACGTATGTCGCGCGAGGGACGACGAGGAATGAAGCGAGCCGCGCGTGCTCGCAAGCACGTTATATAGGCCTTTCAAAATGGTTTATAATTCATCTCTTTCAACCTGCTGAACGCTTTAATTGATGCAATTAATATTTCTTAATAAACGTTCTTGTTGTGACGGCTCGAGAATTTTGATAAACAGAATGTTGTAATACACGTGGCAAGATTGGCTGTCGAGGGTGCGAGACAATGTTTCCTTCACAGATCTTTTAATTAAAATTAAATTGTGATCATCTTTGATTGATCGGGTTATAACATTTCTGGTATGTTGATTAGATTGTGTAATAATTTAGAAATGAAACGCGGGTGGTTCTATTGTCTCCAAATTATCCGGTATAATGTCACTGAAATATTGCAGTAATGCGGTTACAATACTGTATATATGTTTTAATGAAATGTTTTAAATGTTCCTAAATTCGCAACTGTTATTTAGATCCACTAGAGCAAAAACGCAAGAAGCGCCTATTCTATGATCAAACTTTCTTTCCTCATTCTTAACAATATTCAATTCTTAAATGAAACTAATTAATAATAGAACCAGGAAAAAGTTACATTTATATAATTTCCTCGAAACGATTTTTAATGATTAATTTATCCTCAACAACTATATATGATAATTTCAAAATTTCACAGCTCATTGCACTCGACATCGGGACATATATTAATGGCCCTCGCGACCGGTATAATTGCTCGTCTTTTTTTTTTCACCCGTAATAATATTATAAAATTTTGATTATAGAACTTTTCACTTAATTAGTGGCACTTAAAAGGAACATCGTCTTGGATAAGTAGCAAAAATAAGCAATTATCCTTTCTCCTCTCTGTCTCTCTTTCACGAAAAGACAATTTTGTTTTAATTACTGGCATTAAAATAATTTCACCTCAATTGTAAATTCGTAACGACTAAATGCTAAAGTTTAGGATAATTAATGACCGTCAGGAGAGAAACGAGAGAAGTTCATCGTTCGGTCGAGAAGAATGAACAAAAAAAAAAAGAAAAGAAAAGAAAAATTCAGCGACTCATATAGAGTCGTATCCATCAAACAGTCTAACTTGTACATACATAGGTATATAACATACGTATACGAAAAAGCGCATTGTGCCCTACGCTCGCGATGATTGATTAATTCGCGCCCGTTATACGAGCTTTATATTTCCCGCGCTCAGCCTTTCCCTGCCCGGCATCTGGCCTTAATTGTGCCTGACTTACGAGGAGTAATTTAATTCGTAACGTGCAGGGTTGGAATGAGAAAAAAAATACATATATAGTTTAATGGATAATATGTTTCATTAACGGCACCCTCCTTCCTTCTCTCTCTCTCTTTCTCTCCCTCCCGCTAAACAAATCCGTCATCTTCCCGAAGAGAAAGGCGCTCGCGCGAGTCCATTTTTTCTTTTCGCCAATACAAGTTTTGTGTGCAGTGCGCTGAGCCGGGCCGAAAGACTCTCTCTCTCTCTCTCTCTCTCTCGGTCTCGTCTTTTTTCGACGTTTACGACGCGACGGATGATTTACGGTTTATTTATGCGCGAGTGCCGAGAGTCTTCTACTCTTTGTAATAATAATACCTACGTTCTCTCGCGCTGCCTCTCTTACGAATAAACGACAGTCGCTTTTAAGAGGCCCTCAACTCTCCGTTTAGTGGTGCAAGCCGCTACGCGAACTGCGCGCGTTCTCGCTCGCAATCTCCATATAAAATTCGATCCTTTCGGTCTATAGCTACTTCTTTTGTCCCTGTCTCTCTTTCGCTCGTTCGGCTTCTGTTCTCCTTGGCGTATAGGACCCTTTTCGGGTGGCCCTCGCGGCAACAGTGTTTCGTTCGCTGTCTGTAAAAACTTGACAGTCTCCTACAATTAATGAATGAGCGGTCGTTGGGTATGTTCCTACCTTACCTACTGAGGATTGTTAGACTTTTTTAGTTTTTTTCATTGAATTTAATAGAAATTTAAAAAATAAAATCAATAATTTTAATTTAATATTGGATATACATAAATTAGTAAATTTTCACCACTAACTTAACTTACCTTTTATTACTAGCAACTGTTTTTGGGATAATTTACTTTTCTTTTAAATACCGTACAGCAATTACCTACCATTACTTTTCAATAATGAAACTTAATTATATTCGAATCACCATTACACGTAGCATCTCGCGAATTAAATCTAATTTAAGGCTGGAAACTCGAAATTCCCAACCCTTATACCACTTCGCTCGGCTTCGCACAGTTTATTAGACAAAATAACAACCGCTCCATCCACGACAGCAGAGCGTAGCGTGGCAAGCTTTCAGGAAACGCTTACACGCTCGGCACTACGAAAGTAGTTTCGCTGTGGCTCGCTCGCTATATACGCTAGTATAGAGAGCTACCGTCTTACGTATGCATACGTATATACGCGTATCCCGCAGACTGCAGGCTTTTTACGATTATTGCCTCGGCGAGTTGTCACTGCAGATAATACCCGCGACGAGTCGCTGCTGCTCCTGCTCCCCACATCGTTCAGCGGTGCTTAACGCGCAGCAGCAGCAGCAGCAGAGTCGTCAAACGCCGCGCGGTTTAATGCTTCCGAGAGCGCGAATAGACGAGCGAGCGATAAAAAAGAGAGAGAGAGAGGAACGTACGTAATACAAGCAGCAGTATAGAGGCAGAGAGAGAGAGAGAGAGAGAAGACTTGGCTGTGCAGTGAGTAGAAAAATTCATTTGCCAGCGGAAAGTTTCACGGAGAGTAGCGTTTGGGTGTAGAGTGGTTAAATGGTTAACGGTGTCGGGAAATCTAGGTCGGAGGTGAGGGGCTTTATCGCAGGTCTTGGATAAGGTAAATTCACTGGTTTCGGAAAAAAAGCCGTCGAGTTTTACGGTCGTCACTTAGCCGGTAATTACTCTTTTAATTCCTAAGAGCTTTCCCCCGGCGGTTGTTATTGTTTCTTTGAAAATTGTTTTGTTCGCGATAATGAGCGGCGGGATATTAGATTACTCGTAAAAACGAAAGTAAGAAACTTATAACTTTTAGGATCCTCCAAATTTTTCATAAAAAAAAAGCATTTTTCTTTTGATATATAATTGATACATTATGTTGATCTGACTTGAGTCAGTCTAAAAATCAAAATTCTAAATTCGTAATTGAATAAAATTTAATTATAGTGGCATAGTTGCTAATTTTGGTGCGCGAATGAGGTTTATTTGATGTGGCCACCTAGCGGAGACTTTGGAAGCTCTGCCGTTTCCTTAAAAATATCTATTACCAACACTAATCAGATCATCAAGTATATTTTTTCACCATCGTAAACCTGACAACATAAACTATAATCGTCACGTGGTACTCCACAAATCATTCTTAATCCATTACAATTCATTTCGTAAGATCTGCATTCACATAATAAATATAAAAATCATATAAAGCAGCCTAATAATTGTTGTCTCTTATAAATAAAATATCTCAGCATCTCCATCACCTGTTACACCAGAGACGGCCCACCAACTTCCGGCCGACCACCCCACGGCGATCCATATATGTATGTATGTATATCCCTGTCGGTGTGGCGGCATGATCGTGCATCGAACCCAACGACGATCCACGTTCGAATAACCGGCACCAAACATACTTTTTTGCAAATGATCGATCAGTCCTGCGTCGCAGGCGCTCATGTGTATGTGTGTGGTGTCCCCATTAAATCCGATCTCCTCATTCACGCACACTCACACGATCGGATAATTAGCAAAGCATTCGTCCGATTCCTCGCGCCCTCTTCCTTCCTCAACGCGCGCGCGCGCGCGAGTCCTTAATAATTGTAATTGGACACGGCTCGGCAGCGTTTGCCTTCACCTACAGCGTAGTGGTGGTTCGAGCTCCTGCGCTCACCGTCGCTGTTGCTGCTGCTGATGCTCTGTATATATGTGTATATATGTGTATATGAGTGTGCCCACTTTACAATACACTTTGTCCATCTGCCTTTTAAGGAGCGAAAAAATGAAAAAAGGGGGCGGAGCCTCGCCCGCCGAGATCAAAGGTACCGCCGCGAAGGTCCCGAAGAGGAGTGAGAGAGAAAGAGAGAGAGGTGGCGTGTGTCCATGTATATGTCTGTGTGTATGCGAGTGTATATAATACGCGTGTTTCTTGTATATACGCGATGGGATGCAGCCGTTTATAGCTGCGGCCCCGCGGACAAATTCAAATCGTTAAGTCATCGGCCGCATGGAGACAATGAGATTTCGGAAAAAAAGACATCGACTGAGATATATATAGAGGGGTAAGCGAAAAAATCGATGTTGAATCAAGGAATCGGCTGGAACTCATAGCGCTCTTGTTTCTCTTTCCAGAGGAGTATGTTACTTAGCGAATTTCCGTGCATTCGTCACGCGGCGCACGTGTGTGTATATAGTGTAGTGTGGTAGCTGTGGCTTTATACCTTCTACACGTTTCTAAGAGGGGCATTGATGAGGTGGTTGTTAGCTCAGTTTGATTGAATTAGGGATTCGGTTGGATTGAATGATTCTTTATTTTTTCATGGTGAATTTGGAGATTATAAGGATTCTAAGATTTACATTTTATATATAGGGTGTAAACATAGTTATAAAGGAATTAAAGAGTTAGGTGTATATAGAGGGATTGTTTTTAATGGCTGTAAGTTTTTAGATTTGATGCATAGAGTGAATGTAATACGTGGTTAAGGATATTTTAATGTTTTCAAGTTGATTGCAAGTTATTTTCAACGACGTACGTTCACGTTAAAAGTGATACTGTAAGAAACTGGTTACTGGATATGTTATTCGACGTCTCTTTAACCGCGAGAAAGATATGTTGACGTATATATAAGAACAAAAGTAATACTCAATTAACATAGCAATCTATAGCAGCGGCAGTATCCACTAATTAAATTAAAAACATTTTTATTGGCTTATAAAAGAACGCGAATTCAACGTTACCAAAAAAAAAAATACCTATACCTAGCAAAAAAAAAAAAAAAGGAAAAAACATATACGAAACCAAGAGATAGCAAAAAAAAGAAAGAAGAAACAAATGACACACGAACCATTCGCTTATAACTATCGTTCTGGAAAGCCTTTAACATTTCCTCGGCATTTAACCAACTCTGCGCTCCACTCAATCCATCAGCCATAATATATACGCACGTCGTCTCTCTATATACCAAGCACACGGCATTTTCGTCTAGCAGTATATATCGCTCGCTATCCCGTTATCCTTGCAAATGTTCGCATACATACCAGTATATATACGTACACGCGGCTGGTATTATTCACGGTATTCTCCTCGAGATAGACTGCGAATTAGACGACAGGAGGTGAATCTGTCGGTCCGTCAACGAGAACGAAGACGTAGAGAGAGAGAGAGAGAGGAGGCGCATCCGCCATGTTACCCAATGGCCGTGTAGGATGTGGTTATATTAAAATTGCAGAGAGCGCGGGCTCTCAATGGAACTTCCTCAAAGAACTTGCCTCTCTTTTCCTCTCTTTTCTCCTCCTCCGATGAACACACATATATATATATATATATATATACTCTGGCTACTATATACTCCCCCGTCGGCAGCGTACTCGTGAGAGACCTTGTCTCGTTGACTCGCTCTCGAAAATTTGCATATACATATATATATACGCATGCGTGCGTGCGTGCGTGCGTGCGTGCATGCATGCATGCATGCATGCGGCCGATCATATTCAACAAACATAATCAGACATTCGACGCTGCAATTTGGCGCGCGCGGATACATCAATCAAGAAAGCAGCCGGTGAACGGTTGTTTTCTCTCCCTGTCTATATATACGTGTATGGATGTATGTGTGTGAGTAAGAGAGAAGTCATTTTTGGGAGTATATGGTAACAATTTGGTTTTTCTTTATCTGCAGCTGGAGGTATGTAAACGCGTGTGACACATTTCTTTTGACGCGGAAGACATACCGTATGGTGTGCACTATTGGGTATGAGTAATGCTGGGGTAGGATGAAGTTGGTTGCGTTGGTGAGGTGCAGAGGTGAGGTTGCGGCGCTAATTAGTAGTGGGCAGGAGATGAGATGGAAGTGTATCGGAGACAATGTTGCCGGTCGAATGGTTATGGTATATATATATATACACTGAGAACAAAATTTAGTAAAAATTACCATATTGTCTTGTAAAGCCACCACAGACTGTAAAGACTCAAAAAATTACCATATTTTACAGTAAATTTTACAATATAGTATAGTAAATTTTACCATAATTCTAGCAAAATTTCTTATAAACTATGGGAAGTTTTTGGGTTTTTAAAGTCTGTGGTGACTTTACGAGGCAGTATGGTAATTTTTACGAAACATTTAATTATTTTCGCTACACTTTTTTCTCAGTGTATGTGTGTTTGGCAGATACTAGTTATAAAGTTGGGAGTGTGACACGGGAAACACTATACGATTTTGTATACAAGCTTTAACGTTGTTAAGTTCTTCGTAGTGACGAGCAAAATTTGAAAGCCAGGTATTCCAGCTGGTGGGTAGCATTGTTGTGTATTGTTGCAATATTTTTATGTGTTGTAAAAATAAAAAACGTTTAAGATTATTGTTTAACAACTGAAAGAGGGAGTAGTTCAAATATTTTTTTCCTTTTTCTATAAAAAAAAATACGTGGTTATAAAAAGAATTATATAGTTGTAATGTTTTTATATATTTGAAGATTTTTATTTCATTTAAAAGGTTTTAATAATTAATTTTGGATCAAGCACTTGATCAAAATTCGATCTTGTTTGTATGAACCTTGTATCATTTGTTAGCTCGCCAAAAAAATGTACATTGTAATTTCAAAAATTTTGTACTTTCTGTCGGAAAAAAAGTAAAAAATATATACAATGTTGGTTTCATGCAATATTGACAATGCCTTTATACTACTATAACGAAAGAAAGTAAATATAAAAGATTAGAGTTCACAGACAGCCACATCAAGCTGAAACCTCTCCAGCAAACTGTCCCTTCACCCCACTTGGACAACTTTAAAATCAATAAGTCACGAGTCCCGCAAAAAAAAAAAAAAACCCACAAACTTTTCTTCCCCACCTTCCACCCTCAGCAAGTATATACACATATATCGTTAGCAAAGACCTGTACATCTCTCTTCAATTACAAACTATACACGCGAACTTTTTATTTACGTTAGACTACCCGCATCGATTCACGTACTGCCGCAACATCATACAACTCTTAGAGAAAAGCTATATAAATTCACAGTGCAATTATATCTAAAAAAAAAAGTTGACACACACATACACACAGCACCTCGGCCTTTATTTTTAACCAGAATATCTATAGAAATAATTGAGCTAATAGCTCCTCCATGTATATGTATGTATGTGTATACGATTCCACGACGATGATCATTTTTTAGAGAAGATATGATCAACCTGACGCTGCTGCTTTTCACACCTTTTTTCCATTAAAGATCATTAAACTAAACGCCCATATGAGTTCTCGGCAATCAACGGAACCTCTTCCGGTTTAGATCGGGCTAGGAATATTATAAAGATACATCGTCGTTTTAATAAGCAAAGCGTCAACGACGGCACAAGATCTGATCTTACGAGAGCATTCAATTAACAGTCGAGTTATATTCTAGAGTGCAGGTTATTATATTACCGGTACCGCGATCATGAGTTTTTTTTTGTGACGAGCACTAGTAGCTTTGAATTTTGTTTTTTTTTCGTGTATGACGTGAAAAATAAGGTGCAGAATATATAGTAATGTGTATATGACTTACTATCATTATATGAAGAGAGAAGCGTCCCTGGGAAATATGTGTGAGCAAGTATATAAAGGTGACGTGAATTATATATATACGCATAATTTACTCTGGAAGGTATGTACAAATGACTTTCTAGTACAAATGTCTCACTTTTATATACACTTTCCCTCGTAATTCCGACTTATGCGATAATCTGTATAAATTTTTGGTAAATTTTACCGCCTTTCACTTTACAATATTTAGCATTGACGCTTTTCCTCAGCATAATGGTAATTTCTCAGTGTTATATATGGTAATCACGACGTAAAGATATGCAGCTAAGATAATGAAGGTACACGCGCTCGAAATATCAAAAGCGAGGAAACTCAAATTTCGACCCTCTTATCATCACGCGGGCATCAAGAAATTTTTTCGAGTAATCGCAGCAATAAATTAATTCACACCTCCTTGGAATAAGAGAGAAAGAAAGAAACGAAACGAAAGAATTACACCTTGCGGCCTTAATTCCCAGGAACAATGGAATCCAGTGGGTAATATAAAATGGACGTCGTCGCTCGCTCGATTCTTCACAAGCAAGCGAGGGGAGAAAGGTGTGTAACAGTTATAAACGCTGTGGCGTTGTGGAAAACGTTGGAATCGTCGTTTCTCTCTCTCTCTTTTCTTCTCTTCTCTTCTCTCTCACTGGTATAGTATAGCATACTGTTTCCGCGTCGCGCCTCTCTCGCATTATTACTTTTATCATTTCGGCGCTGTTTAATTTCCGGCTCTCTACGTCGCGCGAGCGCGCAATCATTACTACGCGCGCTCTGCAATTATTTTCATTTACGCTCTTGGTATTTCGTCTATACTACTCTGCTCTATACTACTCTTTTCCCACTCGATATATACTATATACACCACTATACTACCGGGCTAGCTATATATATATACACAATAACCGCGGGCGGGAATGAAGCAATTTTGACTCTCTTTCTCCTTCCTCCTATACCCTCGACTGAAAAAAAAAAGAAACGAAACAACGACGCGCGCGCGCTTATATGAAAATGGCGGTTTCAACGGAGCACACGCGAGAACAATGATGCATGCGCGCATGCACAGGAAGGATTTTCGACCACCGAGTAAAGGATGAATGGTGATGGCGTGTGTGTGTGTATGTGTGTGGCTCTGAGCTTTGCTTGCGGCCGAATTTCCGTTCTCCGAGACGTCATTATCAGCGAAATGAGTTGAGAAAGAGAAGAGAGAGAGAGAGAGAGAGAGAGAGAGAAGAGTTATAAGTGCAGCCGACTACCACTACCCCCCTTTCCGGGTACTGCTATTCTTTGGTGTACACTGCGGATTTGCAAAATTTCGCAGCGGTAATTTTTCTGTATATAGGGATGCGCTGCGGTGTCGTCGTTGTGTCTGATTTCGGGTATTTCTATAACCACTCACTTACGGTTTTTAAGACAGGATTTAAAATATTCTTTCTTTCTTTATTTTTTTTTTTCATTTTTTAACATATAATTTTCTGTTATCCTGGTTTTTATTCAAGGAGAAACAAAATCTAGTTTAAAAATGTTATAATATTAATTGTTCAGCTGATCGTTCAGCTGGAAGTGGTGATGGAGGCATCATAGAGAAGAATTACCCAGTAGAAGCACCCAAAGCATTTTTTCGGACAAACTTGTGATGTTATGGATTAATAAAATTAAAAAGAAAAAAAAAAGAAATTGATAATTAGAGGTTTGCTATAAAATGATGGATTTTTTTGTTTTGATTATTATAGTAATAATAAAAAGTTACTTGGAAAAATAAAAGTATCGTACGGTTCTGTCTATTTTAACTTTTTATGGAATTCCCATCTTGAAGCAATCCTTAATACACAGTAATGAATATTGAAATGTGGTAAAAGCATGCGAAAATTACCCTGATAAAAAATAAACCAACTTTCTTGGTTGGCATTTTGACGTTTTAATTTAATAATTAACATACAGTTTGTCAACGTTTCTACCAGGAACCATATTACTTTTAACAAATAATTAAAGTAAAATATTATTTAACATAAATCCTGATGGAAATTTATCTATCGCGAAATGACTAAAATCACAATAAATAAATAGGAAAAATAGCCAGTAAATAGACCCCAATATCTCCGTTATTCACAAACATCATAATTGTTGTTGTTTCAAGTTTACTCACATTATAGATGGTATTCAACTGATAGATTATTAAAATGTAGACAATCTACGAAGATAGAAAAACCATTTACATCAGCTCCTTCATATATATTACGTTAGATGTGCTTATTGCCATTAGATTAGAGTCTCTCTTACTCCTCATCATAATAACAAATCTTCTATACTATAGCTATTTTCTAGCTAAAGACACTGATCGGCATCAATACCTTTCAAATACTCAAAACCAAGCTTGTGCTATTCTTAAAAAAATACTCATTTTATTTTTCAATCTATTAATGTTTGAATAATAAAGGAAAAAGTGTGTTATCAGGTGTTAGAAATTGGATAAGGAAAATTTCTATTTTATAACAACTTTCTAATCCAAGTAACCAGATATTAGTTACACGACATTATATTGAATTTTCATTAAAGCAACTAGAAAAAAGCCAGTATTGAACAGTAATGGAGAAGTCAATCCAAGCAAAAATAATATCATTTTATTTTGAATTACACTCGGCTACCGAGATATTTTATTAACCTATAGACACATTGATTTATTCCTGAATATTTAATGAAATAGAAATTATTTAAAAAAATATTAGATTAACTGTAGAGAAGGACGAGAAAACAAAAAATAACTTATAACACTTCAACTGTTGTTACCTTACCAAATTTTAATTCAACTTTCTGAATTAAGTATTAAAAGTAGCAGGCACGAAACCCTGGTGGAAATCGAAACCATTTTATAGCTAATAAATGACCATTTTTACTAGTACTGGCTATAAAATGGGAACTTCTCTTGTCCAGTTTCTAGCTCCGGATGAAACGCTTTTTCTCCCATCATTTGGCCATTTAATGGGTTGAAAAATAGACCGAGTTTTTGAAGAAAACTACAAGCTTGTTCTTGAATATTTTAAAGGTATTAAAACTGATCAGTTTTTTTGGTCTGAAAATGGCTAGCAGATTAATGCTTGCTATTATGACAAGGAGTGAGAGAGAGAGAGAGAGAATCAGATGGAGAAATAAAAGTTTGGTTAAATTATGTATATAATGAGTACAGCAAATGATTTATTAGTTAATGTTATTTATTTATATTTTGATAAGCCATCCAATGTACTTTAATGCTCTTTCATGAAAGATAAAATTAGTAAGTAAATCGAATACGAATATTTTATTATTACATCAATCTAAGAAATGGGCAAATAATGGAAGAAAAATCGTTTCATCCAATCGATTAATTAGCCAGTTTTACTAACCATTTTCTAACTTCTTGTCCATTTCATATAGATGAATTTCTACCAGGGAATATATTTAGTGTTAAGTCCTGAGATGCAGAGTTAGAATACTCTTATATATTATTAGTTAAATATTGATATATTATATATTTTATGATAATATAAAAAATGATATTTTATCTCTAATCAAACGCATAGTGGCTAGTTTTAGACGATGGACATGAGTGTGCAACTTTCCTCTGCTTACTTCCCCTGCCTGTTTAGTTATGACGAAGAATGAGAATATCGACGTCACATTTGCTGCAAAGACTTGATTTATCCGAGTTTATAGAGAGACTAGCCCCGTTCTGAAAGTTTAAATAGTCGTTTTACGATCGTGTATATTTAGCGTATGCATATACCTACTTGTCATTTGCTTTTCAAATTGTTTTATTAGTGTTAGTACACAGCGCAAATATGTGTCAAATTTATACGAATTGAAAATCGATGTGAGAGAGCAAAAATTACAAGGGCGGGTATGAGTGAGGTTTTTTTTTTAAAGTGTACACCGCGAAACTTTGACCCAAACAACGATGAATTATTAGAGAGCACGGATTAACGGGGAATGAAAGGTCGAGAGGGGGAATGTTTTTTATAAAACGTTTAAGCGGAAGTTAAAAATTCGAAAAATCGTGAGTAATGTTATTAAAACGGCAGTCGGGTTTAAATTTTAAATTGTATATGGCCTCGTACTTATTGCGATTTCTAGGAAATTATATAAATATTTACGTAAGTTTGAATTTAAAGCGATTATCAGGTATAATTGTACTCGACAATTTAAAATAAGTTAATGTAATTGCAAAGCAACATTTAGCGTTGATTCTGATCCAGTTTTACAATTTAAACTAAATTTAAATCGTATATATTAGTTGAATGAATTACACATGAAATGAAACAATATTGAAATACCATTTCAACAACGTTGTTACATGATTACACGATTGACGCGATCGAAGAAGAAAATAAAATTTAATTGCAAAGCTCTTATAAAGGAATAACAACGTTGTGACAATATCGAATAAAGATTAACCGCACTACATCATGGCGTAAGACACCGTCAAAGCACATCATCGTTTCCTGCTAAACGAAATGGACATCATTACCTCTGTAAGACATGGAGAAACGATCGTTCATATGCATATATATACACACACACGTAAAATAGTGGAAAAGCTTCCTCTTGGTACCCTCCCTCTTCACCTATACGCAGCATAAAAGAGAGAGAGAGAGAGAGTAGGAGAGGGAAGGAAAGAGAAAGAAATTTTCCCTCTTCACCGTGGCAAGCAGCAAGACAAAGACGCGGGGGCGCTCGATTTCTTGAATATTTGATGACGCTCACTCTCTCTCTCTTTCTCTCTTGCTACTGCACAGCCATACCTGGCGTGCCGCGGAGCATTAAACAACTAGGGTTGTTAGCCTCCTTATCTTGCGTGCGAGCGCCCCCTGCGCGACGATATATTATTTAAGATAACCTGTACTTCTGTAACTGCGGGTTAGCAGCGGCTGAAAGGGGTCTTTTTTTTGTCCCACCCCCTTTATACGGCACAACGCGATAGGGGAAGAGAAGGAGGAGAAGAAGGAACAAAAAAAAAACTTGAGAAATTCTAGTAGCGTCATTGCGCTCGGTCGATCGATTATTGTTGAGAAGGAGAGAGAAAAAGAGAAAAAGAGAGAGAGAGAGAGAGAGAGAGAGAGAGAGTGGATGCCGACGCCACGCTGTCTGATGGGATTGGACGCTGTTCTAACGGTGGATGATGCTTTTAGGAGAACGAGATTATCACTGATGGGGTTAAGTGGTTCTGGAATTTTTTGTCCTTCGATCCTGTGGGTAAATGATGGACAATCCGTTATTGTAGGAAACCACACGATAAAAATGGTCATGAATTGGTTGTACTATTGTTGTTGTTGTTGTAGGATTTTTAAATGATTGTTATGTGGTATTGTATAATGGTTGTTATAGTACTATTACAATATTACTTTTACAACGTTTGAAAATCATTAGTAGTCTACGTTTATATTCGTATAGGCAAAAAAGTATTGAAAAATAAGTTTTAATCGTTGTATAAAGGCTCGTTGCTCTAAATTTAAAATTGTATATCAATTACGGTTCAATTAGAATGTTTCGTTTTGATTTCATGCGAGAGTAATATAAGTATACAATGTGGAAAAAGAGAAATTTTTATATAAAATTAAAATGAAACTAGGATCCTACTTACGCTTCATCGCGTAAATTGTCGGCAGTTCAAGTATATTTTTTCTTG
The DNA here is from genome assembly GCA_036873485.1 of Torymus texanus. NCBI lineage: Eukaryota > Metazoa > Arthropoda > Insecta > Hymenoptera > Torymidae > Torymus > Torymus texanus. The sequence continues at coordinate 22,554 of JAYJLV010041960.1, forward strand.
AGCTTAGATTTGCTTCCGAGAAAAAGAAATTACCCGACGTTAACTATACATGGACATTGCGGAATGTAGAGCCAGGTGTATTTCCATACTTTTATAATAAGGCTGAAAGAGTCATAGCTCTTGATAAATTTATGAATATTCCACATTTTATTCCCATTCTTATATATATATATCCTTGCCACAGAAGTAAGTGTGTGTGTGTGTGTGTGTGTGTGTGTGTGTGTGTGTGTGTGTGTGTGTGTGTGTGTGTGTGTGTGTGTGTG
>JAYJLV010041990.1:0-22792 GCA_036873485.1 Torymus texanus
GTGTGTGTGTGTGTGTGTGTGTGTGTGTGTGTGTGTGTGTGTGTGTATATATATATATATATATATATATATATGTGGATCATTGAGAAGCGCGCGAAAATGTACATGAATTATATATATATACAAAGCCGTCCAGACAGTAAAATGAAGAAAGTGAGAACAAAAAAGAGAGATAGAAGGAGAGATACACATACATACACGTACAATTATAATGTGCAGACTCGAATGCGCTTCGATTAAATACATATATATGTATACACATATATAATACAACGTCACATAAGTAAAACGCTGCAATTTCCCCGCCGGCCGCGACGACACTTTCTCCACAGGCCAACGAAAAAAAAACGAGCGACCCGTACGCACATCTTGAAGAAAAAAAAAACCATTTACAGACACAGAGAGAAAGACCATATCATGCGCGCATGAGTATATATAATGTGAAAGGATATTTTTGGAGGACCGCTTATTATTACACTATTCTTCACAAATTTCGCACACACACTGCAGGAGCACACATAGATATATCCTCTCTCTTTCTCTCTTATTCTCTGGTATTCCTACAAATACGAAGCATCGTCGCCAGCCATACCATCATCGCCATCATCATCATCATCATCGAGTTCTCCAGCTTCATACCTTGTGTGTGTATGGCTCCTTCCCCCAGAATGAAGAGTATATAACGGGTTCCAGCTCGAATATTGCCCACACCGCGTGCGCGCTAGTCGCGCTATACAAACGGCGTCAATGAACTTGGAAGTCAGAGTATATACTACCTATAACGTGTATATATATACACGTGCGTACACGTGCGTATATATATGTGTGTGAGAACGAGCGAGTCGAGAAAGAATGCGGGCGAGCGGGTATATATCTATACGTATATATCTACCTGTGCGAGTGCGTTTTTTTTCGCGGTGTGCGCGTTCTTTTTTAGCCTCATGCGTGTGTGTGTATATATATATATATATATATATATGCCCTCTTCGTTCTTTCCTTGTATACCTCGTGTGCACGTGCACGTGCGCATTATGGTACGGTGAGGCGAATGTTTCTTGCATTTATACGGCGGAGCCTCCATGATATAATTATGATATGCATAGAGAGAGAGAGAGAGAGAAAGAGAGAGAGAGAGAGAGAGAGATGTACACGCGAATTTATAGGGTGTAAGTCCGAGTGAGAGCGAGAAGTGAATTGTTTTATTCGATGATGATGCGCACCGCGCGCGAGAGCTTGTGTATCTTCTTATACCTACATATATATATATATATATATATATATATATATATATATAGATGATGTTACACGATACATGTATGATGTACGTATGATGCGAAATCGATTGCGTAATTGATTGATTTGTGTTTAATTATTTTTTTTTTTTTCAGTCATAGAACGTTTGTTTTTTTCGGACTGATTTTATACACTTTGACTTGAGAATAACAAAGACGATATCGTTTGATGAAACGCGGTTATTAAATTTTGTTTGAAATTTCATATATATATATTACGAGAACGGAATCAGAATTTTTGCTGATATCAGTCAAATTTTTCAAAATTCCACGCTATTTATTCATTCAAGATGATCAATTTCTTAAACAATTGATTTTGTATTGTGATTATAATACTTATTTATGAAGGAACATGAAATCGTTTTTCATGTGTATAATAATAATGAAGAGGTGAATGCGAAAATAATCGTGGATTCATCGAAAAAAAGGCATCAGTGTAGAATAGACAAAATTTACGCGGCACACCAAGAGAAAAATCGTTTCAATTGTGATCGGGAAAATTTTTGATTATATATATATATATATATATATAAACGATTGATGCCTAGCTTCGGTGCTTAGTTACCAAGACTCGAGCAGAATAATGTACTTTATATAAACGAAATATATAGAAATCGTTTTGACGCGTCTTTTAATTTGTAAAAACAAAACAGAATCGTATATAATATGCCATCAAGATGCAAAATTATGAAAAAAACATGTGAATATAGAGATAAAATTTTTCATATTTTTATACTTGTAAAAAGGAAAAAGAAAGAAAACCTATATACATCAATCAACGGTACAAAAGGAAATTTTTTTATAGAAGATATAGGTTTGAGTGTACTCTTATAAACTGAAAAATCATTAAAAGAATGTTATGTTTTAAAATGTGAAATTGCACAAATATTCATTGTTAGTTGTACAAACGAATCCGTAAAGTATTTAAATCGAAATTAAAAAAAAATTTAAATATCATGATGTAGATATTCCTTTTATGATATTTATTATAACGTTGATATATTATATGAACATTTGTGCTTAAATTATTTTGGGTTTTCATTACTTAATTATATACTTTGCTTGAGTACTCTATCGATTTCTTATATTGCCTTTCTTTGAAATTCAAAAGCAAATTACAATAATGCTTATGCACCATTTATACATTTACGTGTTTATTATACATTTGTATAAAATCTATCATTGTACCGTAAGAATAATCACGATTCATTCATCGGAAAGAAACCATTATAGGTATCGATAAATAAATGCCTGCATTTACGTTAATTATTTTTTTTTTTTTTTGTTTTTATCGTTAATGTTTATGATCATTCTCAGAGTATCATTTATTTCAATGTAATATGCGTTTAATCTATATAAATTTTAATTTGTGTTATTGAGACGAAAAAAATTCTTCAACGACGTGTAAATGTTTATATCTTATTCTTTGTCAGCCACGAAACGAAACTTGTTTTTTTTTCTTCTTTATTCTATCAACACTTCGTTTTATCACGCTATACTTTTAATACGAAAAGACAGATTTGGTTTAGTAAAAATTATATACACATACACATACACATACACATCACAGATACACTTTATATCTTTAACTTGCAGGAATGTGGTTAAAAATGTGTAATGCTTCCTATAATAAAATTTCCATAGAGAATAAGTATATTAAACAATACAATATATATATATATATATTTTTACTATACCAGATCTTCTTTGTTTTATTGCCTTCCTCGCACTGAACTAAATAAATAAATAAATAAATAAATAAAAAACCAACAACCAGCCATTTATAATAATGATATATGCATATAATTATACGCATCGATGTACACGCGTAAGTCGTTGTTGGCGCGCCTTACACACACACACTGATCTTTCTGTGAATCCGTCGCTTCCCGCGAGAATTCTATACGCTACCTTATTTGCTTTCACGCTTTGCATATACACACAGGCATATAATATACACACATACACAGATAAGGAGTATATACACATTTAACGGGAGGAAGTATGCGTCGTTTCCTTTAAGTGAACTTTACTTATACCTAAAAGTAAAGTGAATGATGAGAGAGAGAATGTTGTCGTATAACGAAAATCAGTAATCGCAAGGATATATAGCCTGCGTCGCGATACGCCTACGCACGAACGTTCAATCGAAGAATGTAGAAAGAGAGAGAGAGAGAGAGAGAGAGAGAGAGAGAGAGAGTGAGAGAGAGAAAACGTCTGCATTGGAAATGAAAAGACAAACACGTCATTTGTCTCGAGTTAGCTACTTCTTCATGCATCACGAGTAATTCTGAAAATTTATGCAATTCCCACGTGCGCGTGCGCGTTCGAGCTATCCTTGTAAAATATATACGATCGGAATGCTGTGAGGTAAATGTCCCGGTACGTGAACGACTGAGAAGCATTCTTCAATAAGCCAATAACGATAATGCAAATAATAAATTTAATGATTATATTTCTGATCACTGATAAGTTTGAGTATTTTCTTTTAGTACGCGAATAATATAATTACGAAAAAAAAAATCCCAAACGATAAAACTTTCATACGGAGTCACGCTCCGACGCTGCATGGTTGAAGTAACGATCGAAGTTGCGCGAGTTAAATGTGACCACTTATCACCAAATGTACGATATTTTCGTTATATGTTATTTTTAATACGGTTATTTGTTTCAATTTAACATTCTGATTATATAATACAGCTGAATTAATTTGTTCCACATTTAATAAATATATCAATCGTATACGAACCTCTTTGACATATAATAAGTTTTATTAAAATTTAAATCAATTCTCTACCGCGTAAAATCGTCTCTTTTTATGATCTCAACAAAATTTGTTTACTATACTTGAACACGTTCAACGCTATATACTAGGGCATTTGCCTGCAAAGTTTTATTTCCTGAAGCTATATACACGTGCCGTTAATCATCAGGACGATAGACACGAGATAATATAGTTACAAACACACACTCACATACATGCGATACATACAGAGGACATAGATGATAGAGAAGCGGGAGAGAGAAAATTAATCAAGCGCGCAAACGATCGGAACAATGTAAATATATATTATCCAAGTTTCTTGAGTACTCAAACAACCGCACCTGCGCAGCTCAATTCGCACACGGCCTTCATATATAGTCGCTTCGACTTATGATATTGTATACCATGCTTCGTCCGTACTCATAATACATACTACTGTTCTCTACCCGTGCGTATATGTGCGTATGTGTGTGTGTGTACAGGTGAATTCGCCGGGGAGAAAAGTAACGGAAAAACCGAGAATTTTCAACTTTGTACTTACAAATTATATATATATATTTATATATATATATACATATATAAAATTTTTGCCTCGAATATTTTCCTATATATATGTATACGTGTTTGTTGTAAATGCGTGACGTTGAGCGTCGCGCGCGTATGTGTATCTCGCGAACGATGAGCGACCGTGTTGGACGATTCTTTTATATATATATATAATGACGGAAATGAATTTGCGAAATGTTGTGTGCGCTCGCAGTGTATAACGATTGCTGACTAATTGGAATGTGTCGGGCTACAGTGAGATATATATATAAAGCTTAACGATCGTTAATGCACCGCGTCTCGTCTTTCGCACAAAGTATATATAATTAGATGTATAGTATAAAACATACATTCGGGATTCTGAAAATTATTTGATGCGAGTTTAACGCGCGTGCGCGTATAGAGTGCTGTGTATGTCATTGTCAATTGCTCCAATGCATTATATATACACTTCGTATATATTGTTTTCATGATCATCATCAACATTATTAGGTCTCGCGTTAGAATCAATTGTCGTCTAAGAATGTTGCGCGAAAAGCGAGTTGCATTTTTTTTTCTGTGTCATAATAAAGTGGTTTCTCACATATACGCGCGCACAAAATATATATAAACGACAAAAGGAATTTATTGTATATGTAAATCGTTCTAGATTTATGTTTTTTTTTATATATATATATATATATATATATATATAGTGGACAGAAAAATGTTAGGGATGTTATAATAATTAAAGAAAGAGTATAATTCAAAGTGCGACAAAGTCGTTATATATATATAAAGAGTGCTTCCAGAATTGAGAAAAGACTGTTTGACAGTCGCGGTTTTTAGGAAAATATATATAGCGTGCGATACAAAAGAATTTTCATTGTTACGGTGAAAAAAGCTATATATATATAATGAAATAGATGAGAATTTTATTCATTATTCGACGATATTTCGAGGACGTATAACGCGCACGAATATTGTATTTGTAAAAGACGATGGAACGAAGCGGAATAAAGCGTATATTGAGTGAGAGACGTAAAGTTTGGAAACGCGCGAATTTTCTTGAATCGCAATCGTGCTATATGTTATATTGCAGGGACGGAACATTTAGTATACAATATAAACGTCAGTGAAAGTCGAACGCCCGATGTATGCGCGTGAAAAAATGAAAACAAAATTTTTGTATATGCAAAGCGTTAAGGAAAATCGCCCGCGATACGTGTACACACACACACACACACACGCACGCACGCACGCACGCACGCACGCACACACACACATATATATATACATACATACATTTATATGCTGTACATTTAAAAAAAAAGCGTTAGCCGCTTCAGAGTAAATTTCTAAAGGATTATGTAAGACTGCTATATGACTAACGTTATAGTTCTTATCGATTAGCATCGCTCGCTCGCGAGGCTCTTATCATATTTATTCTGCAGAGAGAATTAACGCCCAGTCTCGGATACTTATATGAGTGACCCCCTTTACAAGGAAATTTGTTTATTTTCGTTTATACACGCCGTCCCTATTTTAGCGTGAAAAGAATGTGCCTTTTCGTGCTTTCTTCTACAATGCGCTTATCTCTTAACAGATTATTCCCATTAATTGCGAAAGGAGAACAATGGCATTTGATTTTCTGGAACGATTCTTATGTGTTGAAATGCAGTGTACTCGCTGTATACGCGTGACAATGTAACTTTTACCGATTAAAACTTATCGAGAATCTGGATCTAAAGAGGCTACAAATATTTTGCCAGCTATTTTTTTATATATATATATATATATATATATATATATATATATATATAGTAAACTCGGTGGATTATGTGAAGCGAAAAAAATTACAAAATATTGGTCGATTTGTAGTTATAGTTGTAAAAAAAAAATGTTAATGCTATATTGATAGTTAAACGTGTATTGTACTGTGCTATATATTACGTCTTGAATTGTTGATAACTGGTAACTTTATTTGTAGCCACTTCTCGAATGCTTAAAATGATCCTGACGGTTTTATAACTGCAAGTCTAAAATTTTTATTTATGTACATACATACATGATTGTGCGCTATACACGTCACTGTGCGGATTATATCAAAAAAGTTTGTTCGTATATTTGACTTTATCGTCGCTGACGCAAATTTTAAAACGATTTTTTTACAACCGCCAAACTGATATTCCGACAATATTGTGGGCGCGTAGCGTGACGAAAAGGAACGTTAAAAAAGAAAATTTGATGAAAGCCCATAACTGAAGGCCAAATCGTTGCGAGCGTGCTCAACAGCGTCTGTGAATAAATTTGCATATACTGAATTGATTGATTCGAATGAGAGAGAATTATATATATATATATATATATATATATAGAGAGAGAGAGAGAGAGAACATATACATTTCGTTGCTTATTTTTTTCCTCCTATTCTCGTGTTATATGTTATAGGGTTTAACTTTAAATTATTTCATGCGCTTTTCATTTTTATCATTATCAGCGTGTTTTTAAGAGGAAGACGGTATATTCCTATTCTGAATATATTACAATATACGAATTTTCTCGTAACTGTTGCTTAATAAAGTGCAAGATATGTTTTTTCTTTAACTGCTTATTTGTTATTCACTCCCTTATCATCTATCCTTGAATCCAAAAGTATACCTAATAATTTGTCTTGTTACCGTAAAAAGCAAGATCTTCAGTTTATTTATTATACAAGATTCGTAAACTGAAAAAATTATTCAACTTGTATAAACTATAGGGGTTAAAATGTATATTTAGACGGCAAAAATTGAAGTCATTGTCAGAAAAAAACGAGCATTAATTCATATATATAGGACGGCGCGGTTGGAAGGAAATAATACATTGCATTAATAGTTGTTAGGTAAAATGAAGCATCTCTAATAAATCAGAAAACAAAATGATCAATGCGACATTGTTCAGAAAAACAAATGAATTTTTCCCAGAAGAGAAGTACTTTGTGATGCAGGTCATGCGACATCATTCGACACAATTTTTTTTTTCTATTCCCATATATCTAAAACGTAAAGCTGTACGTCAAAATATTTTTAATTCTTTAGAATTTAGAAATGTATTTTATTCCAATAAATAAATCTCAACGAGTTATTAAGTTTAAATTTTTGTTCTATAAATCTGATTTGCAATGTATTTATATAGGTAGATAACGTGCACTCAACAATTTTATAACGGCAGTTTTCGAACGAAAGGAACGGTAGAAGAAAAAACTATAGTGCAAGCAATATTATTATAGGTGCGTATATTAACAATAAATAACTATATTTTGTAAAATTGAAAGAATTTCTATTAAAGTGAATTCAAATTCGCCTATTATCATCTTTTCGATAAACAAAACGTGTAAAGTTAACAATGAACTATTAGTACATTATATTCGAAAATTATAATAATATATATAGTTTCAAATTATTATATTCAATCACCATTAACAGTAGTATAATTAGTTTATTCTTGTCAAACACAAAAAGTTTATTAAAGTTTAATAAGTTATATAAAATTCAAGACATTTCTTTTTTTACTAAGCAAACTAATAAATCCAAAATATACTTATATTTTTGAAATTAATTATTATCAGTGTTTGTCGCATATTGGCATATGTATGTAAACTCCATTACTCCAGTTTCAAATGATGTGCTGACATCTCTGGAGTACTTACTCAACTTGAATTTGAATTTGTTGCAGTTTTAGGTTAGGATATTACCGGGAATACCGGGTTCACGGACTGCAAGGTTATGATATCAATAATGGGAAGGAAATGCGAAATTTGTCTTCCTGAAAAAGGTATAAATAAATGTATGACACTACGTGCATATTCAATATTTTAAATAAAACAATTTTTTACAAATCTGTACATAAAAGTTCGTTCAACATAAATTTCTGTTATTATGGTATACATTTTTTGAAATTTTGAATTTCTTAACCTATAAATATAAATAGTGAAACTAAGTGAAAGGAATATCGTTGATAAGTTGTTATCAACAAAATTAAAATTATATTTTTCTGAATAGGGCATATATGACAATATCTGAATAGGTTATATATGACAATATAACTATTAGAAAAACAAAAATATTTTCATACTAACCACTGATAAAATAATACCTTGTTACTATTGTCAAAATTATTAAGTATAATGTCAAAACTTTTTTTCAGAGATGGCACCTTATCACAAAATAAACAAGTTAAACGATAGCCTGTCTTTAAAAGAAAAATGCAAAAAACTAATGAGAGATAATAATTTTTTTGAAAATTCTAAAAATAAATTTAAAGATATTTTGGAATTAACTCATGATGTAACACATGCTAATGAAGTTTTACGTGAAAATCTAATTCAATCAAGTAATGCAAATGAATTAAAAATATCAAGCGATGACTTGTTTGAAGTATCCTGGTCATTAAATTTGGTAATAAATTTACAAAAATTATCCATTTGTAACAGAAATCTTTGCTCAGTACCTGATAAAGTTGGAGAATTACAACAGTTACGAATGTTAAATTTATCTAATAATCAACTTCAAGAATTACCAGACTGTTTAAGTAATTTAAAAAATCTTGAACAATTAGATCTCAGTAATAATGGATTAACAGATTTACCAAATTCTTATTCAAAGTTACAAAAATTAAAGATGCTTAATATTTCTAATAACCATTTTGCAACTCTTCCCAAATGTATTGCAAATGGAATGGGTACACTTAAAGTTTTAAATATTTCTGATAATCCTGAAGCCAAAGTAAATGTAATACCTTGCAGTAGATATCTAGAAAAATTTCATGCTAAAAATAACAAGTCATGTTCTAAGTTTCCAGACTGGATTTTAATTCCTAAGTTTTTTAATTTGAAGGAATTAGATCTTGATAGAACCAAGTTTGATGTTTTTAGCTTTATACGAAAAGAAGGTACTGTACACCTCAAAATACTTTCTATGGTTTGTTCAAACTTATCTAGTCCAGTTTTGGAAATGTTGATAGAAAATATGACATGTATTGAAAAAATAAATGTAGGAAATGAAGGTTCCCAGCTTCCTGGAAATATCTTTAATAGTATACCTATAAATATTTTAAAGAATCCAGCAATGATAACAGAATTAAATTTTCGAGATACATCTTTACCTATAATTTCTTCTGCAATCAAAAAATTATGCAATTTAAAAACACTAGACATTGGTTTAAATAATATAACATGGTTTCCTGATGAATTTTGTGAGTTACAAGAATTGGAGTATTTAATAGTTGATGGAAATGGTTTAATTATGCTTCCAGAAAATGTAGGTAATCTCAAATCACTTAAGGTGTTTAGAGCACAAAATAATTGTATTTTAAAATTGCCAAATTCTTTTAAAAATTTAAATAAACTTGAAATTGTTGACTTGTATAATAATATATTTGAAGAGTTTCCAAATATATTGATGGATATGAAAAATTTACAAGGTTTAGATTTTGAACAAAATTTTTGTTCAACAGATAATGTGAAGGTAAATCTTTATAATAAAGTTAATATATTAAAAATATTAAATCAAAATCATGACAAATATTAATTGTTTTTAGATTGGAGGAATCCCATATTTAAATCTTCAGAAAACATTGATATCTTCAGTAGAATGCAATAATAGAATATGTGGTATGAGACATAAAATACAAAGTCCAATTGATGATGATGATGATTTTCGAGACCATGTATATTTAGGGTATTAAATATTTTTTAACACTTTTGTGTATAAATTTTCTTTTAATAATGAATGAAAAATGATAATTTATTTTAGTTCTAATTATTCTGACTCCGATGAAAATGAACATGAAGATGATGAAAAAAAAGAAGAAGATTATAAGAAAACTGTTGATGAAAACTGGGACTCCATATCAAGTTCTGATGATGAATTTGAACCAAATTGTAAGTAAAAAATGAAAGACATGATATTTATTATAACTTATATAAATTAAAAAAGAAACATTTTATTTTTAGATGCAGCTAAACAAATATATTACACAAGGCCATACAAACATTATATACCTGAAAACATTGGTGATTTTTGTCCTTCTGACTTGCATTCTCAACGAATAAAAGTTGACGTAGCATCAATGCATGCATATGGTTCAGTACCTTCCTTTAAAATTGAACAAGGACAATTTGATGATGCTTGACAAACTTTATTACCTTTTTGCATTAGTGATATTCTTAAAGATCTCACTGCCAATGGTCATTGACAAAGATTGCCAAAAATATTTTTATAAGAATAAGGAAAAAACAAATTTTATTTTATTACTTGTTAGACATGTTATACTGTTTGTAACATTCAGTATACTAAGGTACTTAAAAAGTCAATGTAAAGTAAAAAAATAATGTTTATTTTATTTTAGAAAAGTTGCTATAGGGCGCGAATACATATTTTTATTTGTATGTAAATAATACAATTCAAGAAAAAACTGTATAATGTAACATTATAGATTTGATCTATAAAATTTAATATTGTATATGTTAGTTTCTTAAAAAATGTTTTATACTTTTATATAAAGCTATTTTACTACTATATTTTAAAAAGATTAAGTTTCTTCAAACAAAATGCCCATTGTACAATATTTTTTTCTAATATACGTTTCTTTTCTAAGATTAAGTTCAGTTCTTAAATTAATAAAATGATTGTGATTTTTAGATTTTCACAAGTTGTTGTTAATATGTCGATATAGGCTTATGGATTATTCAAAGTAAATTTGTGTACAGAAAATGTAAGCAATTTTTCTAATTGTCGTTTTTTTATATTTTATAAAAGCAATAAGCACTAATTACATCGACTTTTAAATGAATAATGTAAATGAATAATTGAAATTTTTGTTTCCTTTATTTTTCGACATTGTATATCGTCACTTTTGAAAAAAGTGCGCCAAAACAAAAATTGTTCCGAAATTGTAATATAGCTGTAAAAACGCTAAGTTTACGTAATATTACTGTTAATTTTTACTGACATAAATAAATATAGATAAATACAACACTGTCGAGTTTTCATCCGTTTATTACATTTATAAACCATTACTTGATTTATTCTCCATAAAAATCTATTATGTCAACAATGTTAATGACTCCGACGTTATATAGATATACAACGATAATAATATAAAATAAAACTTTCAACATTACTTCGCAGCACTTGTTGAAGCTTCGCTAAAGATCATTATATAATCACAGACGGAGAGAGAATAAGCGCTAAGAACGCAGGTACATATACAATACTCCCTCTTTCTCGCTCTCCCTCTGTATAGCCTCTTCACAATAGTCGCACCGCACCGCGAAGACGCAATAAATCATTGCACCGACGAAGGGTAAAAAAGAATTAAGTCGCGACGAGGAAAGAGAGGGGAAACACGAAGAATTCGCGCGCAAATCGTCACGAAGCTGTTGAATTTTAACGATTGTCGATTGAAATCCCGCGACGATAAAATCCTGCGCGCGCTCATTCGCTTGCTCACGGCCTTGTCCTCCGTGCTTGCAGTCTTCTCTCTCTCTCTCTCTCTCTCTCTTCGCGTGGTCAAGGTCAGCTCCATCAAATCAACGCGAGAGCGGGCGGTCGAATACATCGCACTCTCTTTCTACTGCGCCCTCTCTGCACACCTCTCGTGTATATATATATATACATCGTAGGTATATAAATATACATGTACAGCAACGATTACCGCCCCCTCCCCTCCCCACCAAACAATGGGTCTCAAGCAGTTTTGTTCTCCCGCGCTATACTGCGCCGAGTATACTTATGTATCGTGCGGGGTGCTGTGCTGGGAGCAAACTAGTGTGGTTTGTCTACAAATAAGAGAGAGAGAGAGCGAGAGAGGGAGAGGGGAGAATGAATCCTCGTGTATCTCGCTTTTCGCTTCGCCGCAAGCCTCGAGGATACACCTTAAAGCTGCCGGAGCTTTATCGGGCGAGCTTGTGGCGGTAACAGCGACGGGGGCTATTAGTCCGCGCTTGGAGTACATAAGTCGCGACGCGGTTTGTATGCACTCGTGGTGTATATATACGATTATATCATTTTAACGGTATATAACGTATATATTTGGTATTATATTAGTCAATTTAATTTATGACGCGTACATTTATTTTGATTAATCAATATATACTCTCTAAAGTTGAATTAGTGAAAAAATCACTAAAGATTAGTTAAAATTGCTCCACCGAAACATTCGTGAATATTCACTAATTTTTAGTGAAAATACTCGTATTCACTATTTAAAATAGTGAAACTCTTCTTATTTAATTAGTAGATATTTCCATATACTTCCACTAAGAATTAGTGAATATTTACTATTTCATTAGTGAATAGTCACTAATGTTTCGGTGAAGCAATTTTAACTAATCTTTAATGGTTTTTTCACTAATTCAACTTTAGAGAGTACTGTGTTATGTCAGTTAAATGCATATTGATTAAAATAGTATATATATATATGTGAAATTTTGTAATTTACATTATATACTCAGCTTTACTCGCTAAGGAACTCCGTTTCATCGCTCCCGTCGGCATTACGCATTTTTTCGTTCCCGTTACGACAGCGAGCGAATTTATCGATAACGAGTGCGCCAATGACAACCAGAAGAGTGAATAATAGCAGAGCGAAAAGCACCATTACAATCATCTCAATCGTGAGCCAGATATCCTCATCATCATCTAAATCGTCCATGGCTTCCGCTGTCGTAGGATGATGGCTATTGCTAATGGAAAAGCATAGTAATCATAAATCGATCATTTATTCATGATTTATACTTATATATGCCAATGAATTTCAATCGTAAAAGCTGCGCGATACAATTGCTTTTTTATTATAAGAAATGATATAACGAAAGAAGGCTTTAATTTGAAATTATTTTAGAATGTGGAAAATAAATGTACTACTGAATCTGCAAATTAATTACAGAAATGGTTATAAAATTATACTACTTAATGATTTAAAAATAAATATGGTTAAGCGCAGTGTAATTGCAGTGTTCTATTACACGTAAACACTTTTGATTGTAAAAACTATTTAAATTAATCATTTCATCATGTTGATTTTAATTTCAATTCGAATAATAGATGGATAAATTATCCTTGTGCAATACGATTTCAGAACAAATACTGCAGTTTGTCTCGTGTTTACTACTTTAAATAAATATAAAATATAAGATAGTAATTAAAAAAATCTCACAAGCATCTTATATCAGATATGTCTTATTAGATATGTCAATGCATTTTAATTACAATAATAAATAATTTATGTTTATTGATACAATAAAATAACAAATAATATGTTATTAGTTTATTTTATGAATATTAATGTATTTCCTCTTTTTTGATAATAACAACATATTTTTTCATTTTTTTAAATTAATTGTAATTGCAAATGATTTCATGTATAATTTCTGAAATTTTTTTTTGAGATCTGCTATAAGATTTTTATGCGAGTTATGCACCTGTAGTGCATTTATTGTTATATCTTATACCTTCCCCCTTTCCTCCATCCAAAACATTCACTTAATTAATGAGCGGATTCTACTACAACTTATTCACAAATAGTCAAATTATGATGAATATTATAATATCATTACGTTTCCACAGTCATCATCGTCGTCGTCACCACAGGTTCTTCAGTCGATGGAGTAGGAAACGGCTCGTCGACGGACCTCAGCAGGTCTTTACTCAACTCGCGAAAAGTCGTCCTGCCAAGCCAATCAGCTAGTTTTATGCGACCGAGCTGACGTAGTCGCCGTTCCAGGAGCTCGTGCGTTTCGCCCCGGCCTTCCGACGACGCGTCGTTCCAGTGTAGTAGTAGGCGCAGACAGGGGATGTCCGGCTCCAATCTTCGCTCTACACGGTTATGGGGTGGTGTAATATATATATATATATATGTGTGTGTGTAAGTATACGTGAATCGTTATTAAGGGGTGGGTATACGTGTTAATTGAAAAGGTGATGAATCATTTTTGCATATAATAACTGGGATCGGTAAAATTCTATTTTAGGGCATTTTTTCCTTCTTTTTTTGTGAACGAAAAAGTTTTTTAACCGTTCACGAGGACTTTGTGACATGGTTGTTCTTGGCATCAACGTTGACGTTAAAAAATACCTATATAAACAATCTCCTAATTTGAACAAGAATCACGTACTCTGTCGGAATAAGGGTTAACTTTTTAAGAAAAACAATAAAATTGGATTAAAAACAAACTTTAATTCAATTTGAAACTTAGTAATGATGATTGCTCCAAAAAATACACAAGATTAAGATTGAGCATTATATTCCGAAAAAGTAAGTTAAGGCTTTTCTTAATTTATGTTTAACAGTTCCATTTGAAAAAGGTAGGTAGCATAGCTTTTCCAGAATTTTTCAATAAGAATTACGATTATGCGAAAAATACGATATCGGGAATCTTTTTTTATTATTCTGATATTTTCTCGTACTTATAAATAGTATAATATATAATAGAAAGAAATAAAAAAAAATGAAGGGACAGAAGTATAATTTTAATGATGCCAGAAAATTATATATAATAATAAAAATAAGTTTATTCATATCTATACAAATTTTGAATTTATTTAATAAATATCTAATTAAGTAGTTGTTTTTATACGTGATGAGGTTCGTTTTACTACCAAAAATTTTTAATATGTGAATATTTCAAGTACACATTTTATAGAGGTATCATTATATACAATAACAGTCCTATTGTACAACATTACGCGATAATCAACGTATACAGGAAATATACGTCATTTTCATAATCCATCGATAAAACTCTCGAAAATATCAACTTGATTGGGGTTAACTAAATGATTTATTCACAATCATGCATACTGCATAAATTTTACACGTATACAAAGAAAAAAAAAGAAGAAAAAATCTGCTTTCGAACGAACAAACACCTTAAGTACCTGCGTCGTCCAAGCTCTCGGGTAATTCAAAGTTATGATAATGAAGCGCAGCGACGAGTCGGCGACACTCGCGTTGCTCGAGATGAGCAGCCAAGTATTCTAATTCTGAAAGGTTTACGTCTATCGTACAAAAGACCATATTTCTTTCAATCTTGTCAATCAACGTGAACAGAAATAACGTCAGCGCGGCAGCTTGGTACATAGCTCGAACTTCTTGCGTAAAATGAGATCGTACTTACTTAAACACGAGGTTGTGCATATAGGTATACGCAGATAATAATAATATTTAGGAGAAAAAACAAAATACGGTGCAATGAAACATATGAACGTATAATAAAGATAGTACTTTCTTAATAATGATTATAATTATCGAATAAAAGAAAAATTCATATACACTTATACTTACTAGTATTTTATAAGAATATTTAATACCATATTATCTTAAAATAAAAGTACACTATACAATATATAATAAATAATAAAATTTACTCCCGTATCAAAAGCACATTCGCATACGACTCCTCCCAACCCTACCATTAAAAAAAAAATACCAAACTGCCCATATTATTTCTTTCCTTTCTTGCTCTTCTTCTTTTTCTTCCTACAACAAGGCGAGCAACCGACGGACTTTGTTGCCTCTTTCTGCGCTCTGTCCAAAGTCACCCCGCTACCTTGCACTCCTGTATCCACCGTCCTCGACGCATTCTTACCCTTCTTCTTAGACTTTCGTAACGTTGATTTACCCGACGACTGGTAATTATCACCTCCTTCGACATCGAACAAATTTTTCCTATAACCGTGTTATTATTACACATACAAATATAATTATAATTGCCAAATCGGCGAGAAGGAAATAAATTTATCGAAAACTCATATACTTTGTTGTCTTCTTTCGTCGAAAGCACGCACAGCAATTTTTGCAACACTTGACAATACGATTTCGCAAAAATAGAGCGCAACAGCAGGCAATGAGGATGATAACGCCGAGAGCCGCGAGGACAAATGAAACTCGTAACTTGGAGCACAGCTGCTCTGAAATATATATGTAGGTATACAGATATAATATGTGCGCAGTGTTTTATCTTGAATTACTTATATACTCCGACTACTACAAAACTGCTTTTATTTTTCTTTCTTTTAATCAAAATTATTACATTATGCTATACAGCATACCAAGCTCGGATTTTTCCAACTTCTCTACTGACTTCTTTCCTTCCTTCTTACGATGCTTTTTCGCTTCACCATCCGACTCGTCCTCGCTAAATTCCCAGTATCACAGTACACGAGAATCCAACCCCAAGATAATTATATAGCTATAGGTATATATATGTCTATATATTATATACTATGAAAATAACTTTGCGTAAACCGACTTGTTCTCTTCCTCTTCCTCGTCGTCCTTGCGATGACGCGACTTCGGCTTGACGTTCAGCTCAAGATCTAATTCAGGACGTCGACGTTGACGCTGTCGCGGTTCCGTCAAGCGAGCAGGTTCAAAGATACCAACTGCGCCCAGTCGCACAGGACTGAAGTAGAAGTTACCTAACGCTGGTGGCAGCGATGATTCCGCTGAGGTCGTTAACATTAGCATGACACGCTGCCGAGTGATCAGAATTGTTTATCAATTGATAAAGAAGAAAATTTAGTTGGTATAATCTCTCAAGGTTTCTTTAGATATACGAGAAATCGCGGTTACCTGATAATCTTAGCGAGTCTGCCGGATAAGTTATATTTTCCTTCGGCTAAAATCATATTAAATGTGATAGGTTATAAAGAGGTTAATTTAATTTAGTAGTATAAATAAATAAATACATATAACCGATTTTCTATTTATAATCGTATATATATATAAAAAATCGAAAATGCGTTGTGTATGCGCATAGTAATGCACTGATCTTATATCGGCTTTAATTATCAGCTGTGTTCAGGTAGTGGAGTCGCAAGCACATACGCTTGAATCAATCATGAGGCCCGCCGGCGTATCAGCAATGTCCTGCAGAAGCATTATTTTTTTAATTTACGTTTGATATGAAAATCTTATGTGCATTTTACATCTGCGTTATGTTGACTTTTGAGGTACGTACATAAAGAAATTCTCCCTCCCTCCCACCATATGCCAACTTCATCATCTCTTCACTTTGAAAACTTAACCAAACCATCGGCTTCTAATCACCGCAAATCTCATATTATATATAGATACCTTATATACATATAACAAATGAAAGAACTTACGAGCCGTCGTGGTTACTTGATTTGACTGGCGTGTTTCAACTTCTATATTAATCCTCGTGAAAAATGCTTTCCTCTCTTTCCCTATCTCTACCCGTCACAAAGTATATTATACCTGTCGCCGTCGGCCACAAGTTTCCCTGATTCCCATGCGGCTCTCTGTTATAACCTATTTTTCCGCTGACAATCGCTACCTACCCATCCACCCTCCTTTCCTCTCTGAACGTCTCCATAATCCACTTGCTTCTTCCTCATCTCCAGGGAGCACGACTGACGACACCGGTACCATGGCAGCAGCAGCAGCACCTGTCGCACAAATTGAATCGCGACGAGCCGCCGCCGTTGTCGTCGTCGTCGTCGTCGTCCCTTCAGCCCGCGGGGGAACAGCATCATCATCCAACGGCCGAGGACGACGACGACGACGACAACTTATACAACCGACGAGAATGCCAACAATCCCCGGCGAGTAAATGCCTCTGGCGTGCCGACAAATTGCCAGGTAATGTCATATATATCCTGATCCTACTACTACTATAGATATATGACGAAAGTTCACGGGAAAAATTAACAATTTGGTGCGGTTGGGGAAGAACAATTTTCATTCTACCTCGGAGTAACGCTGTCGACGATTTTTTCTTTTTTTTTTAGTTGCTGAAAGACTCTATCCTAACAATGCTCGTTTTCGAAAAATGCTGAGAATTGTGTCTATTTCAAGCGTGAATCGTTTCGTCGAGAGATGTCTCGCGTGAACTTTTTGAATAGGAAGTAAAAGTCGAGATTTCAAAAGTTCTGGTAATACGAAGTTGAGCGTAAAAAATATCTATACACAAATGTAATGTACATAAAGAACAATATTCAAATACTTTATATAGCTGTTCAAGGAACTGACATTTTTTATTTCGTAAAGGTATTAAAAAAAATGTTGTTTTTTCAGGAAAACCAAAATCATGTTAATAACAATATTTTTTAATGATATCATATATATATATATATATATATATATATATATTTGATATTTATGCGTGCTATAAAGTTTCTATATAAAACACACTGATAGAAAGGATTCTTTGAGCTAAAGCCCTGTGACTTAACAGTTGAGGAATGAAACTAATATTATTAAAAAAAGGATGATATTGCTAATAAACAAGTCAAACTTCATTAAGTATTTCTTCAACTTTTTATGAAATTGTTATCGCTTGTCAACATTTTGTTTAACGTTTAATTTAAATATCTGATAAATAATTATTATATTACATTAAACAATTTAAAACGTATAAAAATTATTGCAAATTATATAATTATATGTAGAAATATTGTAACGATTAATACTTGATGAAATTTGACTTGTTTATTAGCAATATCATCCTTTTTTTAATAATTTTAGTTTCATTCCTCAACTGTTAAGTCACAGGGATTTGGCTCAAAGAATCCTTTTCTATCAGTGCACGCATCAAAGAACGAAAAATCAGAAGCGAAAAGTTCATACCCTCAGTAAGAAACCTTCGATTTGTAGTTGTTGTAGATTTCTTCGTACATATAGATATAAATGATTTCCATATCTGCCTTTGCACTTTTTCCGTATATATACGGGAGTGAGACACGAAGCGAGCGTGGATATGACACTTTTGAAATGGATATAACGCGTAGCGCGAGACGACGGCAAGGAAATGACCCGTCGGGAATGTCTCAAGCGAATTTCCCTTGATATAAGTACGCTGGAGGGCTGTTTTAATGCTCTACGCAGGTGGAGAGGGTGTGTGTGTGTGTGTGTGTGTGTGTGTGTGTGTGTGTGTGTGTGTATATATATATATATATATATATGCTATGGAGTTGCGGGAAAAGGATGGGAAGGGGGATGACGCAGTTATTTTCAGAACGACATCTGTCTACGAATTGATATTTACTTTTACTAGTGGTAACAAAGATATTTTACATTTTTCGATCGTCTCCTGATAGATGATCTATTCTGAAATATAATTATCGCTAACGCGTTACTTTTGAATACTCAAACGTTAGTATTTCAAGTTATTTTTTGATACTACACCGTTTTACACACGTTTTCCTTCTTGAACAATAAACAGTAACGTGTAACGTATCAATTTCCAAAAATCAAAACACCCTCCTTTCTCTAAACGGCCTCAACTTCAAAAGTCACATAAAAGAAAAACTTCCATACTTATCAGATCACATAGCAGAACCTCATCATCCACAGTGGGTGAACACACTGCCATCCCTGAGAAAGCTATTGTCCATCCGCTGGCGATCGAAACGGGAGGCACGAGCGCCCGCGCATTTCCTGCCACGGTACCACCTTCGACATTACCCGGGCCGTAATCACCGGAAGGTGATACGCCATCAACGCGAGGGTTTTAAGAGGCGGGACCATCGCCGTCGTCGTCGACGTAAACGGAAGAGGAAACGAAGTCAACCGGGCGATCAGATCGTCGTCACTAGCCTGAGCCCTTCCGTCACGTAAGAATATATGTATATATTTTTCTTTCTTTTTTTATTTTTGTATAGAAATAAATGTTAAGCAATAATAAGCCTTATATAGATATATTTTAAAATAATTGCAACAATGCGTTCCTAATCACGATTTTGCCTGGATTATATACAGAGTACAAACGACAGGAGTGGAAACAAAGTGAGTCTATATAGAATTTTAGTCACCGAAACTTGAATGCAGAATAACTATATACCCCTACTCTCTTGTTTTTAATAGCAATAAGCTAGCTTCAACGCTAGCACCAAACGTAGCTGAAGCACACAGTACTACGAAGGAAGAAACATCCAGCCACGTAGTCTTTATCGTTGTATCGTGCCTCCTCGCGTTCATCGTCTCAGGCGTACTCCTCTTCTACCTCTACAGCAAATCGCGACGAAAACCCGGCTTCGATCCCTTTTTCTGGTACCATTATATCTCCTTGATCACTTGCGTAAACATATATATACCACATCTGTACCATAAACAACCTTACATAATATCTTATACCTAAGCCCACCGGAAATTGGCCAAGCATATAATCAGGAACAAGGCAATCCGAGCGACATCGATCGTTGTACCTGCTGCTCTAGTGAGAAACGCGCACCGCCACTGCGCCTAGTACCGGAACCTAAGAAACAGCAGCGTGCTACAAAGTCCACGATAAAGATACGTGAAGCGAAGAAAGCAACTAAACCAGTGAAAAAAAAACCTCCTATAGGTCGCAAACTCCCAGTTAAACAGGTAGCCCCGTTCAGCGAGACTGAACTTAGAGAGATACAAAGTAGAATCGCGTGTATCCTTAGACATAATTGCGCGAGGTGCAATTGCTGCAAGTGTAACGCGGTAGATACCGAAGGTATACCTATATACCCTTCTGTTATGTAATCTTACATATATATACAAGTTGTGTCAATGATATGGGGTTTCAGAGGAGCCGAAACGCAGCAAAAAGTTTAAATTCTTCGGTAGAAGGAATAAACTATCAACGGCGACGCCGTTGTGCAACGACACGCGATGCGACGAGAACAAAATAAGGTGTCTCGTCAATCTCTGCCGTGGGTCAGACACTGGAGGACTGAGGATCAAGCAGTAACAATATCGAGTTACAGGTCGTCAAGATGAATAGTGTCGCATTGAGGTGAGTAGAGATTATATTCGTTTAGATCACAGAATATATATATATATATATATGCAGAGACGAGAGACGACAGCCATTATGGGATGTAATTAAAATAAACTATATATATGTACATATAGGTGAAGAATTCAGTGCACGTATAACGCTAGTTCATTAGCATCTATGCATGCCTTTTTAAGTATGAAAAATCGTATATGGTACGCGCTCGATACAACAACATATAACGCATATACCGAGAGTAGAGTGCCAGCGCTTTATATATATATATGCAGGCGTGCGTACAGCCGGTCATTGGCACGCGCTGATGACGACGACGACGACAGTGGCAGTTGAACGCGCGATATCCGGCCTACGTCGAGTTCTATGCCATCTTTACAAAGCGTTGCTTTATTTCCTCGACATCCCTTCCCTCCTCCTTCATGCCTTCTTCGTCGTTGCCTGAGCGCGCCTTGGATCTCTGATGATGCACGCAATGGGTTGAGAAATTCTTATGTACGTGAACAGTTCAGTAAAAATAGATATACAACTATAGTGTGAAAAAAAAAGTTGTTTTGGAGGTAAACATATTTTCTTTTTTCAGTTCTGTATAAAATGTCGTTGTAGAATATAAAAATAATGGTGAACAGTATGGTTTATTGGTTGCCAAACTTTTATGTCGTAACAATCAATGTGAAATTGATTTAATTTAATGGATATTTCATTTGATAGATTCATATAATAAAATATTGACTTTTTTTATTTAAATACATTCATAATAGTAAAGCGAAGCAAGATTTTAATCTTTTAAATTGAAAATTTTTATGAAATTTTTTAGCATTTGCTTGATTTATCTTAATATTGCCTTCGGAAGTAACTACGCAAAATTATTTTTTTTAAATCAATATTCTCTGTTATGTGAATCTATATCAGTACATTATTAAATATCGCAGTGATTTTTCACATATTCCATAACACATACAGAACCAAAAAAAGTTTGCCTAATGTGCCTGCAAAAGGTTTTTTTTTTTTTTTTTTGGACACCAGTTGTATGTTTATTTTTGCAGAATCGCACATGAACACAGTTTCCATTATATATAGACTGATGTGTTACATAATACGTACCTGTGCGTGATATATATCGAGATAATATGTAATTATAATTGGCTCATGATTACGTACAACAATGTATATATATGCGAGCAACGAAATAGTGGAGTCAAAGAACAAAGAGTCGTAAAGTTTAGAACAAAGTTTATTAAAAAACGTTCAGTGTATATATATATATATATAGAGCGGTACACAAAAAAGATTGTTAAAAAAATAAATGTCGAATTTATACTATTCAATTATCAATTATAACAATGATGGCAACTATATTATATAGCAATAAATGTATTATGTATACATATATATCTATATATATGCACGTATACATAACGCCGTCGTATATAATAATTG
>JAYJLV010042001.1:0-22792 GCA_036873485.1 Torymus texanus
TCTCTCTCTCCCTCTCTACCATCTATATTCCGATGGTGTATATATATATATATATATATATATATATACTGTCAAATCGAAGAGAACGCATTAAAGTGGTAATCCAGCGTATAATCCTTTCGTGCGGTGGCTAAGTGCCATCGCGGCTGCATGCGCGAATAAAGCACACTTATATACTCGCGCGTGAATTCTTCGTTGAATCTGAGCATGCACACGAGCGAACGTTTAATCCGTGGCAATTGTGGAGTAAGGATCGTACGTATTACGTACCAGGCGAGACTTCGATTTGTTGGCTAAGCCGATTATAGTCGAACGTGGGAAAGAGTTTTTTTTATATGTATAAACGGTGCGATGTGTATGTGTGTAAATGAGGGGATGGAAAACTGAATATTCAAAGGGCGCGTTTATTAAGTTTTTCACTTTCGTTTGGTGGGTATATATGTATAGGAAAGCTGGGTTATATAGCGTGCGAGAATAGCGTATATATATATATATATATTTTTTTTTTTGCAAAACTCGATTAACTGAGACGCAATTTTCGTGGTATTTAGTCTTCGTTAATAATCTACGCGTGTTATAATCTGTGAAATTTAATTGTATATTGTTGAACGTTTATGAGCGGAATGATTGTATAGTATTCGATGAGTTATTGATCAAATACGGTCACCCGTGTGATTTAATTTCATCGAGGAAAGTTATATATATATATATATGTATATATATATATATCCTCTAAAATTATTTTTCTATTCCTGGTAACAATTTTAATCAACAAACTATTCATTGCTTAAATTAAAAACGTCACCTAATGAGTATATTGTGATTGTCAAAGATGAACTATTATTTATACATGTATAAAAATATTATATACTTTAGATGCTAAGAATAATCATAGTTTAAAACAGTTTTAATTGTTCATGTTAATTTTAAGTAGAAATGCCTTTATTTGATCAACATGCTATAACTATCAAAGTTGGTTTATTTTCTACTAGGGACTCATCCTTTATTCATATTCATCTCACAATCATTTAGAGAGACTCTAAAATGAGTTCCAAACTGAATATCACATTAAACTGTAATTTACCATCTACTCTCTAACCATAACGTAAAGCCGCTCGTAAAGAGCCACCCCGTCCTTTTCATTATTGACGAAAGCACGTTACTCGCAAAAAAAAAAATTAAATTCTTAAGACCCGCTCTGCGCAATTGATCTATATATATACCATAGCCATCTGCGCGTATTATACTGAAACGCGGACGTAAAAATCAGCCGTTCAATTAGCGCCGCTAGCACTTTCCGGTATTCTTTTACGGCCCTAGCACGCGGAAACGCTTTTGCGCGTGGGTGTGTCATAAAGAAGAAAAAAAAAGCCCGCGTCAAGAGAATATAAAAGGAATTTCGCGATGAATAAGCCCATGCCCGTTAGCACACAAAGGGACGAGGAGAATATTACGAGACAACAGGCGGAATTTGATAAGGCACGTTAATTCGAGCTGATCCCATACACAAATAGACACGCGTACGAACACATATACACAGAACAAAATGCTTATCTTGGTATAAGGTATATATATACATACATACACACAAGTTTGGTATGTAATACAAACGCGCGGAGGTGAGAGAGAGAAAAGGAGAACCATCAAGTATTTATCAGCGGGTTCGCGCTGGTAAACGACTTGCACAGCTCTCCCTCTCAAAGTGACTATATACGTATATAGCGGCAAAAGGCGCAAAGCTAAATAAAGTCGGGAAAATAACGTGGTGCCTACTATGGTAGCTGCGATCCCCGATAATGGGAGAATATTTTCAAAGAGACTGCGTGCCGTGACATTGGCAGTACAGGATTAACGCCAAAGGACCTCGTATATAGCCTTTGTTTCGGCGTAGCTATACGAATTTGTGTAGCTGCTGTCGTGGCAAAAAAATTGTGCAAAAAGGGATATATATTATATGAGTATCCGATGACGCGTGGATGGTAGTTTGTTCTATTTAATCACGTGTGAATGTTGGATGATATATTATATGGAAGGTAATGTACTGAAAATGTGAACGATTATATATATATATATACACACATAATTCCATGTGGGTGGAAATTGATATTGTTTTAAGCCGCGAAACGCGCGAGATAAAAATTCATATATTATATATATACCATAAAAGAATGTCATTTTATAAAAATGCATTTGTGTGTGTTTGTGTTTTATATATATGCGTACGTGCGGGTGTGTGTGTGTGTGTGTGTGTGTGTTTAAGGTTTGAGTATACGAAAGCCGATGTAAATTTAGTCTGCAAATGACAGCGATAAAGCATTTTATTTCTCTCTCCCCGCAAGATTTTATTAAACTTCAGCGTGCCGCGCGGCTCTATAAAAGGATAATGGAATCCCCTTTAAGAAAGCCCGGTAATACGCGTGCTTGGCTTTCGATCGCATTTTGCATCTTTCAGACATTTAAAAATAAGAGGGAAGAAAGGAGATAGAAGGAGAAAGAATAAAATAGGTCGCGTACAAGACTTGCGTACGCGAAATCCATACACGAGTATACGCGTAGTAGTCTGATGCAATCCGAGGACGTCGCGCGCTTTTCTCCTGTTCACTCGCTCCCATGACGCGCGTTAAGCGCATAGGGAAGAAGAAGAAGAAGAAGAAGAAGACAGAGCTAGAGCATGAACATTACGAGGAAGAGAAAAATCGATGAACACTGCTGCTGCTGCCCTAGGCAAGAACGAATACTCGAGCTTTAATAAATATATAACCGTCAGCTCGTAGGAGGAAAGGAAATATTTATCTTGCCGGTGTCGAAGATATGAAATTTTTTTTTTCTTGCCTCTCCCCTCTTGCACGTTTCCTGCAAATTAGATTAAGCCAACGCTAGTGTATGTGTGTGTGTGTTTTCGACGGAAACGTTGGCAAGAGCTTCCGACGCTTTGATCGCTGCCAAGAGTCTCATCGATCTTCTTCTCTTATTCTTACACCGACGCTACTACCTACTCCTCCTCCTTTTTCTATACCACCGCCCTCACACCACACGCGAACGAAAGCTCACATCGACGCGTTTTTACTGTTTTTATCCGAGAGGATAAGTGTCGGAGTTTCCGAACGATTAAGCCTTTTACAAGAATTTCTGTTATTGCGTAATTTTAAAGGTTCTTTTTTCTTTAATGGTTCTAGATGATACAATGGTTTCTATATATATTAAACCATTATTTGTGGATTTGAATTTCATCAGTGTTATGTCTGATACAATATATTACGCAATAATTTAATTTACCTTTACTGAAAACCCTATTACAGTTTTTTAAATTGAATTTCTTTTTTCAGTACAAACGTCATCCAACTCTTGACATTTCCAATATTCCCTCGTGTTATCGAACAACCCTATTTACAATTCTATTTATATGAATCATTTTACTTATTCATACTTATTTACAATGTATTTTTTAATCTCGGCCACATCATATTTCATATTCCATATTTTACTTACAGTACAGTAACAAACCAGCATTAGCATACTTCCCACACTAATAAATCTACTTCTCAACCTACGATAACATTTTCATATCACATCCAACCTATTTCCCTATTAAATCAGAAAAAAAATAACGTTCTCCGACACAATCATATTTCTCGTTTTTCGACTATTTTTTTTTCAGAACACAAAACGACGATTTATTAAGGGCTATACGTGTATCTGACGAGTCTTTACCCATATAACTGCTGAAACGTTCAGCTGCAGTTTACTATTGGCAGGGGAGACCATCGAAATCGCCACTTCCCGAACTCGCGAGCTGTTACCAACACGTGTGATCAGTAGTATAACAACGCGTGCCTGAATATGTCGAACAAGTGTTATCGGCGGCTGTTATATATGTATATATACACACATACGATGCCATTTTTGACGATGTTAAACGAATAAAGCTTATCGATCCCTCCGATATCGTGTTAAACAAGAATCAAATTATCGTGAATATACTATATACATAGAGTTTACCGTTACTCGTATAGAAATTACACTTGATACGTATTGATTTTATTCAACGTTCCTGTCAAATACAAAAGTTTATTAAATATAACGTTACATAGCATTACCACGAAAATTCCAAGCACTATATATGAACAATTTAATGGAGGAGGGGGGGGGGGGGGGTGAAGAGCTAGAAAAACCTAAGGACAGGACCTCATCCCCAATGACTCAGTACACCTTTCCGGGCAGCGCACATTCGTCAACCATCGTTAAGCATCGTCTCGTCGGCATACGAAATTCTGTTAGGGGAGCAGCCAACCAACCTCGAGAAAATTAATTCACAGGGGACTGCCTCTCTCTCTCTCTCTCTCTTCCCACCGATTCACACACCAACACGGCGGAATTTATTCGAGCGCAGATATAACGAAAAGGGAAAGGAACGGGAGTAAAGCATCCTGGCGGTACGCCAGGCCGACTCGTTCTCTCTCTCTCCCCCTACTTCTTCTTCTTCTTCCTTTCCCGTGTCTGACCCTAATCGCATTTACGCTCCTTTTCAGACATGATGGTAGAAAGGGTTGGCCCTTTTGGTCGAGCACTGATTTTGAATCTTTTGAGAGAGAGTTGCTCTCTCTCTCTCTCTCTCTCTCTCTTTCTCTCGTGATCGTTGCGGGAATTTCGTTGGCTCTTTGAGGTTTCGAGGGGGGAAAGAGCGCGGAGTGCTTTTGTAGCCACACAGGTAGATTAGGGAATGTTCTCTTCTGTTGCGCAATCTTTCGTGATGCTCAGTGGTTTTATGTATATATATGGATATTCGGCTTGTCATATGTTGGTCTTTTATAATTGAGCTTCAATTAATTTAATTATGCGAACGTTTAATTTGAATTACCACGAAACTAGTAGCTATTAGTTATCGATTCCAGTACATAATAATAATAATACACTTTTTTCTATTATTTCTTCTTTCCAATGCTATTTTGAGTTAATTACAGCCCAACTATTAAAGCTCCTATTTTTATTTTTTTTTTCGAAACTCGCCTCTACTGTGGCATTCTTTTCCACTATTGTCGGATCTTTTTCTCATCCGAGGGAACCACTCGGCTCTAATTCTAGTAGAATTTACTCCCCCTTGCTGCGAACCGACGTGCGCTGCAATTAAAAATCCTTTGTCCGATAGAGAATTTCGAAGAAGTAATGCTCGTGGATCTTAACAACGGTTTTCGTCGAGAGGAGAAAAGTGGATGTACAGGAAATTTCCTAAAAATTCCTCTATATAACTATTGTTAAGCTTTCTTATTTCAGCGACAAGCATTAACCAAATAATAAACATATAAAACATAAAGTTGCAAGCACGTAGAAAGTTAATTAAATTACGTGACACTATTGCACGTACAAAAAGAGGGTATATGCGTAAAGCAAAGCAAGCGTATAAAGGCTTATGCTTATATGTTATGCACATTTAACTAAATAGAGTGCAAAGAAACCACCCCAACATTAATTTCCCATTATACTCTATTTATTTTATTTAACACATACACACGTATATGTCCTTTCCACACCCTACATTTAAAATATCCCAACACACTCCTTTTATCAATATACAAAACTACATAACACGCATACTACGATCTTATCATATCACCAATTGACTCCGGTCGACAAACCGCACCATCGGCCATATTAATCTAGCACCGAGGCATAAAATAGATCGTTAAAAAGGCCGACGCGGTAAAGAGGAACACACGCATGCAGTAAATGTTCTATATACACAACAACCCATCGGCCGGAAATTTTTCATTCGACGAAACGACAGCTGCACGACGCGTCGCGTGCGGTGATAATCGACGCGCGCAGCACGCGAGCGCCACTCGTCAATATTTCTACAGTGGGAAACAGGAGCAGCGACGCCCACACATATATATATGTGTGTGTGTGTGTGTGTGTGTGTGTATATATATATATATATATATACACACACACAACATAGCAGTAGTCAATGCCCGAATACAGTCGGCCGCTGCTCTTTTTTCATGAACGGAATAACGTATATATAGATATGGTGACCTCGTAACCCATTGATCTGACAAGCGGTGCGAGTAAACGTATAGAGAGACGCCACACCACTGAAACTACCATACATACATAGAATACCTATACTCAATTAATTAGCCATTATCGATAATTATACCTACTCGCGAATCTCTCCCACGAAGTGTGTAGGTATAGTCGCCGCGAGTACGCGTTACACGTATATATACAGCTGTACTGAATATTTCAAGCTAAACAGGAACGTGCTGTGATGTTACGAGATATAGTTGAAGTTCTGTAATTGATGACACGGAACGATATGTATGTGTATATACGATATAGGGTGGTATAGTGACTATACTGTTACAACGTGTTTTTACATTGTTTTTTTTTTCGTATACACGCAAGAACAATAAGAATGTGAGAGCGCCTGTCGTAAAATGAAATAAACTGAAAACGAAACAGAGGTTTTCGTATTCATAGAATGTAGCCGTGGATTCCACCCGAAAGGGAGACAGAAACATACACGTGCGTGTTTTACGAGCGGATATATAATGAAACACGACGGCAACTATACTGACGCGAGCGGTCCTGGTTTTTTGGGGTCGCGCGTGGTGGGAATCCTTTCGCGCAAACGTTTTACCAGAGTAGAAAGGGGAAAAAAAAGTAGAAATTGGTTTTTGAGGTTCCGACTAACCTTGTTTTCATTGCGTCCTGAATAAACGTTTATTTTTCGTTAATTATTTAAACGTTACATATATATTCTACCTTTACAGTAAGCGTGAAACCTGAAAAATTTAGGTTCACAGTAGAGGACGTGTTCAAGCGTATAATATTTGCGGAACTTTAATATTTTCCAGATGAGTTGAGAGAGAAAAATTCTCGAACGTCATGTGTGTGCTCGAGTACCTCTCTTTGAGTGTTTCTCCTCCCTGGTTGCCTCTCTACCATCTGAGTCAATAACCGCTTTCGGGAGTCTCGAGCGCTCGAGAGAATTTCCGTGGCCTTTGTTGCTGCACACGAGCTGCTATACTGACTTGCCTATATATAGAACGCGTTGAGAGGAAAGGAGCAAGAGAGAGAGAGAGAGAGAGAGAGAGAGAGAGAGAAAGTCAAAGAGAGAGAGAGAGAGGAAGATATTTCGCGGTATATGAGATACATATACGAATCCTATGAATATTTTCGACAATCGCGTCTCGCCTCCGTTTTCCACCTGCTGTCGCTATGCTGCTGCTGCTACCTCTCGACGAGAAAAGCTTGCCGAGTGGTGACAGATGTTCGCGAAAATTTCACGCGCGAGTGTGAAAAGCCAATAACTAAAGGCCGTGGTATTAGCATAACATGACATGGTTTCGGAACGCGAATACTCGGAAAATGCAAAAGTGGTTTGGTTGGTTTTGTAAATAGGAAGATTTTGCATGGGGAATTTGGTTAGCAAAATTTTTCGTTATTCGATAACAATATTTTGTAAAATTTATAAAGAAAATTATTCTGTAATATATAAAAAAGGTTTATACTTTCTACCTATTATACCCTACCAATTACACCTTTGATATATGTACGCAGCTGTTAAGCTTACAGTTTTCTCACTAATAAATTATTGACATTAATCAAACAAGTTAAATGGTTTTCATAAATTATTCAAATAATTTTCTCAACAACTTCGCAAAAGTTCAACACGAGAGTTAATTAAAAACGATCGAAGCAGATCGCAATCAGCCATAAAAATTTCACGGTTACGTTCAACGAGAAGAAGAAAAAAAAAGTAGCGACGAAGCGATACAAAAGCGATTTAAATGCAAAGCGACCTACCGATAAGTTCAAGAGAGGAAAAAAAAAATAAAGCGCGCACCAGAAAACTTAGCCGAGTAATTCGATTACTCGCGTTCTTAATCAATTCCCCGCGTCGCGCGAACTTATCCCATTCCAACTCTTTTTTTTTTTACCTTCTCTCACCTTCCGATCGCTATTCACGCTGACTATATATATGATGTAATCTCATTAAAATACCCCGATACATTAGCGATCAGATCTCGCATGAATTCCGCAGCGTGCTATACATATTGGTATAATATATACGCAAACACGCGGCCTGTCAGAGGCCCTCGAGTATAGTAGCACGCACGCAAGTTCTGCGCACACAGTAGCGATTATCGTACTTAAAATCTGCCAGCGGCATATCCTCCGGCCGGTGACTATATATATATATATATGGTTGTAGGAAGCTAATTTCGAAATTACTGCGAACCTTTCGGAGGTATTCGTGCGATGCGATTGGTCCTCTTGCTACGAAATTTCCTCTCATCGTACGTGATTTGACTATACAAGATGCCGTACGATAATTTTGAGATTGTCACATTCATTTCGAGGTTTTTGAAAAGTTTCCGTTGGTGATTTCATCGGTTTTGTTGATAACTACGAGTATACCTGTAAGTATCGAGCGGATTGTTAGGTTAAAGTTGAACTTTTTTAAATGAAAAGTTGTATAAATGCACTCGAATGCGGATATATAGAAGTTTCATAATGGAAGTAACTTTGAGGTGTGGACGTTAAATCTGGTATAACGTTTGAAAAATGTTATAAGAGAAAGGTACGAAAGTTAAAATGTCACACAGTAGGTTTTAAAGCTACGCTGTGAGATTATGTTTTCATTTGTACAATAATCAACTCGTTATTTTAAAATATTTAACCCTGCTGAATAAAAGTTAACGCAAAACGACAGGATTAAAAAGTTGCGTAAAACTATACGATCGTCGCCGTTCATTCATCATTACGCAAAGTTAAATTGCATTTTCTCCATACTTATCTCAATACTTTTTTAATTTTCTAATAATCCAAACTTTCCATAATTCTCCTATCATCTTTAACATTTACCACTTTTCATTTTCCCAGTACAGCTTAAATTTCAATAATTACTTAAATTACTCTTTCCCCCATGTTCCATCAAACAATACCAACCCACGTGAAGCAAAACTTCATACAAAAAGCACTGCTGCTACTGCTGCTGCTACTACAGTATGCACGTCACCGATAAATTAAAACTTTCCTAATTTCTTTGCCTCCTCGAGACACGTAGAACGCATCCGTATTATACTTACTTACTTCCACACGCCCAGTGTCGACTAATCGATACAAACTTGGCCCAATCTCCCGGACACATATATATATACTTGACGTTCGCGCAAAAACTTTGTAAGCGACGCGAGCGCGTGTAACTTCGACAATCTAATATCGCAGTTTGGTATTAGTTGTCTCGTAAGCGCGTGCGACGCCCATAAGCGTATAATGGCCAAAGATACGAGACGTCGCCTCCTCATTTCCTGTATCGAGCTCCCACACGTATAACACGATCGTGAATTGTTGTAATAGCACCGGAACGATAACGAGGCGTTCGCGTATACCACACGCGTTATATACTCGTATGTACTCTCTTTTGTCTGTGTTTATATGAGCATTGATGAATATATCGAATCCTTTGGAATGATTTTTTTTTTGTTTTTAGATTGAACCTTTGCAAGGAACGTTACGTTTTTGATTGGTTTATGGGATAATTGGGTCAACTGGACTTTGAACGTGCTTGCAATTATTGACGGGCTCGCACAATGCTCGTGGGAATAATCGATATAACGAATGACAGATTTCACAAATAAATCTTTCAATTTCATTTGCCAATTTTATATTGCGAACTCGTGTCCACGTGTCCACGCGCAAGTTAAATAAAACGCGCCCGATATTTTATTTATCGTACGATTGACATGGTTATCAATCCGTTACGGTATTCATAAAATTTATATATACACGTCGTTTGCATAATAGTTAATAAAAAAGAAAACGTCCTTGATGTACCCAAAAAATTATATAGAACTCTTCTAGATTAATCAAGTCTTCGTTTGAATTTAACATTAGTCTAACTTGTCCCTGTCGATATTTTTAAAACTGAAACACCAGGACAGTTTCAATATTTAAAAAGCCAGCGTACGTAGAAGTGTCTCTTGAAGAACTGGAAAACGTTCAAGGCAAGAGAGAGAGACAGAAAGTCACGACGACAGTGAAGGCAAGAATCAGGTCAGCGTCTAATTTGTACATGAAATTACAATCAGTGACGCCGCGGGCCGATGTAACGCGAAAATGACATTTTTCCACGATATATATGGAATTTAACGAAGGTACGCGTGTATACCTAAATTAATTAACAAAAAAAGAATTAACGGCCAGTGAACGGTGAAAATTACCGTATGAGTGAGATGAGCTCGCGCTCTTGATGCATATATAATTAAGTGCGAAAACGTGAATTAAAAATGGGAGGATTGCAGGTTTTTTTTCTTGGAAACGTTTTCATTAGAAAAATTAATGTATAATAAAGAGAAAAAACAATGTTAAAAATGGGAAGTGTTATTTTTAAAGCATAATTTTCGATGAAGAGATTTCCCGTGAGCTTTTATTATCCTTTAATTTGTTATAAAAGTCGAGACATTATTAATATTCATTAGTATTCATTTTGAAATATGTTAAAATTTAAAATACAGCTTTTACCTTGTTTCTTTTTATTTCCTAAAAGTTTTATATGTACGAATAAGAAATCGCTGATAATTGCTTTAGCAGGACGCTTTCTTAAAGAAACCTTTAGGTATTAAAAAGTGTAAATTTTACGTCCCTTCTTCGTGTCAAAAGTATGCGATTTTGGGTCTCAAAATTGTCAATTGTTCAGAATGTTGTATAAAAAGTGTGCGTCAATGCAAATAGAACATATTTTTCCTCGTAATAAAATTCTTTCCCTGTGTTGACGTACAGCATTCGCGGAATTGATAAGTAGCTTCACCTCTTTGATCCAGAATAGAAGAACGTGTGCAGCATATGATGCCTTTGTTTTCGATTTTTTAAGATCTCTTTGTTTTCAAACAACTTTATTTTTATCCGATCGTCTTTAAAAAATATCAAAGAAAAGTAATTACTAGTAATTTCAGAATATTATGTTCGGATTGTTAGTAGATTTGTGAACCTCGCGATGCAAACAATTATTTTTTGTTTTTTAATATTTTTCTTCAATTTATTAACCAACTTAATATTATCCAATTAACTGTTAAATTGAACTTACACAACTTCAGTATAATGTTTCGTATGCGATATTTGAGACTGATATCTTATTTCGTTTGCGAGTTATGAATCCAACAAATTTATACCATACAAAGTTGAATTAGTTAAAAATCCACTAAAGATTAGTTAAAATTTCTCCACCGAAAAATTAGTGAATATATTCACTAATGAAATAGTAAAAAATCACTAATTTTTAGTAGAAATATATGGAAATATCTACTCATTAAAATATAAAAATTTCCACTAAAAATTAATGAATATTTACTATTCCATTAGTACATATTTACTAATGTTTCGGTAGAGCAATTTTAACTAATTTTTAGTGGTTTTTTCACTAATTCAACTTTAGAGGGCACCCACATATATTTTCTAAAAATTGCATATTTCAACTGAGGAAAATTGAAATTCAATATAATTTTGGATTCCGAAAATTTCATCGTTGCACAGCTTTCTCTAGCAAAAACTAACTGACGTTTGTGCTTTTATTGTGAACGAAAAATTTTGAACTTTTTTTAAAAACTACATTAAGCTACTTACTAATCAAAAAAATTTTAATAACTATAATATCCCTTTACGTTCTATACGTTCATTACTAAAACGATTCCGAGAAATTCAAACTCAAATTCGAAACTCCAAGTTTATACAGCGTTCGTTATGTACACGTTCGAAATTTCAAACTATATGCGAACCAAATTTTCCATCCTTCAACATCCATACACTCCGAAAAACAAATCCAACATCTCGTATAACTAAAGGAAACCTCCTATACCCCTATATACAACCCTTGATCTCTCTCTCTCTTTCTCTCTCAACCGCGCTCGACCAGTTCTCCTCCTCTCTTTCCCTCACTCGTTCCTGAATAAAGTATCACAACCATTTCCTCGGAACACGCGCCATACACAGACTTTCGCAGCACTATATATACACTCGACTGCATCGCTTTGCATCTCAACGGTGGTTTCACCCCTCGCGCACTCACTTGAGCCCGAATAAACAGCGCCTCCACCACCGCTAGCGCACGCTATAAGGTATATATATATATATATATATGTGTGTGTGTAGAGAGCAGCGGCGAGCCGCTGGAATTTCCGGGATCTGCTTGCGCGCACGGCTGCGGCGCGTAATTTCTGCGAATCGTGGTGCAGCTAAGAGAGATGGGAAGATGGATGAGCAAAGGTAGACTAAAGGATGTCGTTCTCGTGGTCGGCTTTTCGGGGATGCAAGGGTGGCGGATAAGATTGTGGTGGGTAGTAGATTCCCTGGAGGGGAATGATCAATCAAGGAAAATGGTTATATATTTTCATGGTTCACTTGATTCCTTCTTATGTGATTGGTTTGATCGTAATATATCTTTCCATTTACATTTTAGTGGAGATTTGAACTCATCATTTCATTAGTTTAGTAAGCATAAAATTTTACTCAGTAATTATTCAAATGATTAAATGTACTTATTACTTTGAAATTCATATATACGTAATTTGCACATTTTACCGTTTATATATTAATACAGTTGAAAATAAGTTACAACAGCTCATTTATTCTGAAACGAGTCGTCCAATTAGCACCGTGTAAATTCTCCTGAATCTTGTATGAGGATTCCCAGATGAAAATGATTACACGAATATATACTTCAATATTGAACTAATTTTAGAGCTCAGATATAATATAATAGCATATTTCGTGTTACAATTTCAACGGAAATAGTCATGATCAAATATATAATTGATACTTAAACGTCACAACCTTTATACAGATTTATCGCGTTATTAATATCAACCATTAAAATCGCTAAATCACAAATAACCCTAGCAAATCGCTCAATTACTACGCCATAACGAGACACGACGACGATATAGTTCCCAGAAATCGCGATAAGACCTCAAGCTAAAAGCACGCACGAACGACGACAAAACTCACCGGAAATTGGCCCCGGAAACTTGTTGATCCATTGTGTGCGAGCGTGTGCGAAAATTCCTCTTTTGTGCGCGAAAAAGATAATGGGCCATAGCGTCATTCGTGCCTCTTCATAACTGAGACATCGAAGCATTCAATAGCGAACAGAATGATGATATTGTATGCATTCGAGTTCATAAATTAAAGGATCATATACGAGATATGCGCACTGTATATGTTCTCTATGTCAGGCAGCTGCGCGACCAGGAATTAATGACGCTCGACCACAGGTGCGGGTGAGTATCTCGTATATGAATGTTGTACTATAAATATATGCTCTTTTAACGAGAAAGAGATTGGAATGTTGATTTTCATTTAGGATCGTTACTAATTAAATTAGTTGATGGTGTAGTTTAATTTTAAAATACGAATATTATACAGCTTCGTTTGTGATTTTTAACATAAAAAAAATTCGGAGGTATTTAATTATATGAAATATACGTGTATATATATACAACATAGTTTGAAATTAATTTCCAACCGCATTTTATACGCATTTCATGCTCTTTGAAAAACGCAAAAATTCTTCATTCCTTTGCGCTACTCCCTCAGCTACGTGCCGTTTTTCTCATTCCTATCACACATTCTTGCACAATTCTAACATAAAACTTAAAAAAGAATATATTTATAATACTAAAAGCTAAAATCCCAGCTCAAATTGCCATGAACCAATATAAACAAGCCTGAAGCCATGACGCGCGTGTATACGAAGTGATAACGGTCAATCCCTGCACTTTTACGAGGCATGTGTTATATCTCCCTCTCTCTCTCTGTCAAATATCAGGTTATACGATCTCACCCCCCGTACAAGTCTGTTGTCCCGTTGAAATTTCCGCCTGACAAAGGCTTTCACCGGTTATTGAAACTATTTTACAGCTCGCAGCGTACCGACGATGCGTAAAAGTATATTATATTTATATATAGCAAACAAGCTGTACGGGCTATCGTCATCAACGCATTTTAATCGTACAAATATATATAACGAGCGTTACGTTGAAGTTATATACGATTCATTAGGACAATAGACATACACATTATTCGAATGCAAATGTAACATTCGCATGGATGTATATTATAAATTCGGATTCACCTGGACTGCACGATAATTCGGTATAATTATGACGTACACTCGACGCTGAAATAATTATATACCAAAATCAATAACGCGATATACACAAATTCTCTCTCTCTCTCTCACTCTATGTACATGAAAATCCACTATATGCACTTATAGAGCGCTAGCGCGAATTCCAGATTCGTTTTGCAATATTGAGCTGACACACGGGGCATAGATGTTTGGAATTCTCAGGACGTCGACGACGATGACGCGGCTTATGAACAATTCGCGCGCGTCTGACGGTATACTCGGTTGCTTTCCTGCAGGCGCAAGCAGGTTGGAGCCGATGTTAAAATTTTCATAGTTCACGGGGATTGTAGATTAAGTAGCGTGTAGTAGGGATTGATAAGTACAGTTTATTGAGCGATGGGAGATGTGAATGTGGTTGAAATTAATGATAAACTGAGGAATGATAAGTGATAAGTATAAGAGTAATTATTTATAAAAATGTAGTTGTATACTCCCATGGTTATAGTGAAAAATTCGAACTCTTTAAGTAGGCCACGAGCTTATATTGATTTTACGCCTTCTCCATCCCCCCACGCGCCACATAAAATACCTAATAAAGCCTTTCGCGTAAATGTTGCTTTCCATTTGCCCATATTCTCCTCCAAAATAACCATTGTACACCCACTATGCTTTTACATTGAAA
Organism: Torymus texanus; assembly: GCA_036873485.1. Lineage (NCBI taxonomy): Eukaryota > Metazoa > Arthropoda > Insecta > Hymenoptera > Torymidae > Torymus > Torymus texanus. The sequence goes on from JAYJLV010042001.1 coordinate 14,814, forward strand.
TTACATTATCAATTACAACCCCTTAAACCATAACGGCTACGTAATTGCAGTGTAAAAATAGAACGGGGACACCGTGAAAAATGCGAACGCGCAACGCGTGGCCGTGTAATTGTTAAACTGCGAGAGTCTATAACTATATCTCGTGCGTGACAGTACGAGAGAGGCATGCGCACATTCGAGTTACAAGTCCGTAATTACATCGCACGAGTGCTAGGCATCGTAATGACCTTTTCATTTATCGCGTATGCGTTCTGGCACGGACGGAGATTAGCGCGGGAACATAGCTATACGTGACCATTTCGCAATTTGCGTGGGATGCGTTTTAGTATAGCAAGGATCGTCATTTTTTTTGTTGGATAGTGAGTGGGAATAAGACAATAAAATTTTTGTTTGAAATGCAGTGAATTTTACAATATTTTTTAATAAAGTAAAACCTATACGCGAATAATTTAATAATACCTTCGGTTTATATATTGATATTCCAGACAGTGTGTTTGAACATTTTCGAGATGCAGAGACGATTAAATAATACAACCCATCATGCTTCTCTTTTGCTCGAAATAATTCGTTTATCTATTATGAAGTAAGCTGTAGCGGTTCGTAAATGAGAATGACGCGGATGAATTTTGACGTATTCCCTGAAGTGGCACACGCGCCTGCGCTTCGGACCTGTTGCGACGAGCCATCACGTTTGCCACTATTTTAGTATAGGTGCGGTTCCCCGGAGGCTTAAAAATATCCTCTGCCATAAATTTCGGAAGGATACGATATTCTAGGGAAAAAAAAAGCTTTTATCGGGATAAGACCGTACTGAGGATTAACGAGCTTCTTAAATATTAATTTACGACTGTGGCCGAATATTTCGGAGCTTTGGATGTACTCTTTTTTTGTGGCTCATTAAATTTGAATTATATCGTCATTTACTGACCACGTTGAGTTTGAATTATTCTATATCGTATTTTTGTTACATGCAGGAATATTACATTGTTACGTTAATTCATTGTAATATTTGTATATTTATTCTGAATTTTAAGAAAAGCTATTACTTACAATTAGTACAAATTGCTAAAAAATTCGTTCTAAAAATAGCCATTTTTATCTACGTATATCGTACGATATAATCCCTGATAGAAATCGATTCCATTAATTGCCTAATAAATAGCTAGTTTCACCAATAATCACTAAAAACTAGATACTTTTCATGGCCATTTCTATCTATTGATGAAACGATTTTTCCGGTCATATTCACCATTTAATAGACAGAATAATAGGTATAATAAGTTTTTTTCATAAATTTGCATTAGCTTATATTTATAAGTATTTAAAAGATATAAAAGTTGGCTAGTTTTTTTTAGATAGAAAATGGCAAATAACAGGCTTGCTATTATGGCGATGAGTGAGAGAGACAGAATCAAGCAGAAAAATCATTGTTTTTGTTTATATCCCCTGAAACTGTAGGAGAAACGAATTCAATACCAATTCACTACCCAGAAATTAGCTATTTTTACTAGCTATTTATTATTTTCCTATCTATTTTCGATAGAGACATTTCTACCAGTGAATCGAGGATATCATTTTCTTTCCGACTTGCAAACAATCGTAATAATTTCAACGTGTATTTACAACACTTAAAGAGCAAATATCTACATAAACTCTAGTACTCTAAATAAACCGCGTTTAGAAACAACAGCGTATATACACGCTCATCCCTAAGCCCCCACACGAATTGCGAACGATATATACTCCCCGGCAAAGATAATTAGGATAATGGGGGACTTATTAATGAGTGTTTAAGTACCTCTCTCTCTCTCTCTCCTTCCCTCCCTCAACCGCCGACCCTATATCCACAACAGCAACGTAGGCACATTCCCCCCCTCTTTTCCTCTCACTCTCTCTTTCTCTCTCGTGTATCAGCACGCGAAGAAGTCTCGCGTGGGCCGCAGTGTGGCGTCTCCGCCGAGTAAATAATTCCGCGCACAAGTGCACACTACACCTACTCTCTCTATCTCTCTTTCTCGATAAGGGATATATCGGCTGATCGAGCTACAACACATATATACATACATATACATACTGTGCAACAGGCGCCAGTCACCGGAATTTTCGCCGATGTAGATATACGCTTATACACGATGATTGATAAGATTATAAGCGCGGCTGTTCTACTACGCGAATCGTGATCTGAAGTGGGTACAAATCGATCGAGATTTTCTTCTTTTTTCTTTTTGTTTCTTTTGTAGAGAAAAACTTTTTATAATTCTATGCAGTTGATCGATAATGCACGTGGAGTATAAGTTTTAATATTCTAAAAGCGAGTGGGTTTGACAGATTTTTTTTTTTTTTTTTCGTGGGAGTATAAAGAATCGTACAATAATTTTAACGTGAGCTGCAACGAGAACAGTAATTGAATGGATTTTTCAGTATAATTAAATTTCATTTCTTTTGACGAGACACGCGTACATGTATTAGTACGATTAATCTTATGCACGAGAGCTCGGACGCTCGACCGAAATTGCAAATTACTTTTTAATTCATGGCTTGCTAAGGAATACAATAACCCAAGTTTGTGCTATACCTATATATATTTATATATATACACACACCGAGGAGGCTAATCCTTGCGCTTTATTTATCGTAAAACTGAATGTTGCCAAGTTAATAGCAACTTTAATTAAGTTTTCCAGCGCTCTCTCTCTCCCTTTTCTCTCTCATTCAGCCCTACAGGCGCACGAGGCGATATTATAAGCCAACAAAGAAATTAATTACCGTAAATCAGCGTTATCTTTAACCGCGAATAAACGTTTAGTTCAAAGCAATTCGTTATATATACACACACAGACATACTTCTACCTATCCATTTTTCCCCTTTTTTTCTCTCTACTCCTCCCCGCACATCACCCGCAACTTTCTCGCTGACAGTTTGTCCCACATCCATGTGCACATACAACCGTATGAGACAAACACTGTATATATGTTCCCGCTTTCGCGACATACATATTTTCAATTTTCGTCGTGTTCTATTTTATCCCTTCAATTCACAGCCTCTCATCGTCACTTTTTTCGCGAGAAGCTTCACCTGCGAGCACGCACCTATATACACACATATACATATGTGCATTGCATCGGGGTCAGCAGTTGTTTGTGTGTGTGGTCGCGTATGTTATCGGCGGCTGCTCAGTGGAAGAGAGAGAGAGCCATAGCGAAGGAGGAAGAAGAGGAGGAGGAGGAGGTGAACCGGGTCAGCACTATCGCGCGTGGGAATATAATCGGCCCCAAGATACCTAAATTTAATGGGGTAGTGACTGTATATGTATTTATGTGTGGCTGTTGGTGTATAAGGGAGAGATTTTTGTAAGGGGGTGTAAACGAAGGTGATGGACATGGTTGATACGACGACTGCCTTGAAGCGGTCCATTGATTTGTGTGAAGGGGTGCATTGCGGATGAGGTTTATCTAAGGGACCAGTTCGGTGGATAGTTGGTTGGACGCTGCACGTGATGTTCATTGATAAAGGTTTTACGGTCGTTAATGGATGGACGAGGTTGACGGTAAAAATTACAATTTATTCTTTTTATTGCTCTGGAAAGGGGATTGAAATGTGATTTATTCCTTTGTTATGGAACGGGATCGATTTTTAAACTGAAAGGTGAACGAATTCTTGAGAGTGACAATATACAATAGATGTTTTCTTTAAATTTAAAACATCAATTGTGGTTAAAAATAAATGCGAAAAGTATGTAAATCAAATTTAATACCCCCGATTACCTTGAATTTTTCAAATCTATATAATCCTGTTACGCACACACATATACGCTCACCGAGCAATAACTCTTATTCACCGAAAAAAGAAACCCTCGTTTCCCAAAAAAAGAAAAATAGGAGGAACACATGGCTCGGTCGACATAAGAAATTTATACTAAACGCCAACTCCACCAGTCTAATCCAGAACGGAGCGAGTGTCTCGGGGAGGCATCGTGTATACGTGTGCGCGCGCGCGTGCTATCGATTTTTCGAGAGAGTTTAACAAAGCGACAGGGGAGAGAGAAAGAGAGAGAGACGGAAAGACAAACAACACCCGCAGCGCGTAATTTTCTCAAACGGAGAGCGGGCGAGTGAACGAACGAGAAAGAGAGAGGGAGAGAGAACCTCGAGATAGCTTCCGGCGTATAGTACATGAGCGCATATATATATATATATATATATATATACACACACACACACTGGATCGACACGCAGGCCAGCTGGAATTAATCGGTCCTCAATCCACGGCTTTCCGTGTGTTACTGTATTACGCTTTGCCCGTACGACTTCCCAAGTCTATATAATCGCACACAGCGAGTGAGAGATAAGTGTACGCGAGATGTAGGCACATTTTTTGAAATTTTTTCGTCGGCGCTGCGATATCAAAAGTCTCTACAGGGAGCCGTAAAGGATAATGAGTTATCGCTTTATCGATTGCGGGAAAAAACTGATTATACCCGGCTCTTTTCTTTATTCTATATAGCGTGTAATTCCGGGGGAAATTGCAGGATGAGGAAAATTGCGTCGATAAAAAAAAGATAGAAAGAGAGAGAGAGAGAGAGAGAGTGAGAATGAAGGAAACGAGAGGGAATTATTCGAACCTGCTTGCTGTCAAATAAATTCATCAAACTGTTAGCTAGGACATTTTCGATAAGTGTTTTCTTCTTTTTCCGTGAAATGATTGATCGTTTCGGCGGTAGCTCTCAAAACTTAATCAAACGAACGCTTTCGAAGTAACTTTCCAATTAATTTCTTAAGAAATCATAATTATAATTAGTAAAAGTGAAAACGTATTTTCGACTCTTCCAAAACTCACCTGAAAATGAAAATTCTAAATTAAACTCGACACTATATACTCGCGTCACTGAACGCTCGAGAATTCAATTTGGCAAGATCAAAGTACTTGCCTGCACTCACAGGAAAGAAAATCAAAAGCTTACTGCTGTACGGCTCGTTAAAACTTGCACGCGCGGGAGAGATGAATTTAAGCAGTCTAAACAATCAATACTTAATGTAGAATGTAAGAGAGAGAGAAGCGGATTTGGAGGCCGCACACACGCATCTAACCCTGAACCCCCATATATAACAGACGCGTACACATACACACACACACTACTGGTGCCAAATCGATTTTTCAGTGGAACGTCAGGGAACGAACCCCTATACATACGCCTTTACATACAGGGTGAGAGAAAGAGAGAGAAGGAAAGAGAGAAACGTGTGCGACGTTTTTCTCAGGGAATCGTGGTAAGCAGTGGTGAGAGCGATTTTTTTTTATTTTATGCTACATGCGTTGTTCAAGTTCCGCGCTAAAATTACTTCACGGCGCGGCCTGTGGCTTACATCGTACGTGTGATATAACCTTTTATTTTTATCATCAAGGCTATTTTAAGATAAAAAAAATCGTTCAATCATCGTGTTTCATAATTTTTATCCCGTCTTTTTTTTCTTCAAAAAGTCCTTATATACGAAGTCAAGTAATTCTTTTTTTTTCTTTAATTCTTCCAAAAAATGATTATTTGCGTAGTACCACGTACTAATGTAACCGTGTAATTGTTTATCTTCGACATAATAAAAACCAATTATAATTTAATGCTTCATCATCAATAAAACAAACAATTCCTGTGGTAATCCAAGCTCAACTCCGCGCCAGCTGAACCTCGTCCGGGCAAATCCCGTATAATTAGCAAAATTTCATCCCCTACGGTTCTACCGTAACTAAAAAAAAAAAGCGAGGAAAAAGGAAACGGCCAGAACGGGGCTGTTAACTTTCAACCTATACGGACATTGGCCGCCACGATATACCCCAGAACGGCATCAGCAGCAGCAGCAGCAGCAGTAGTAGTAGTCGGGTAAACGGCTTTTTCGGATTAAATTCGCTCACCGGCACAAAGCTTTCTGTTGATTCACTCTCTCCCCTTCTCTCTCTTTCTCTCTTGCTCACTCCCCCTCCCCCTGTAAATTGACGGTCCCCTGCGTACTGATTGCACAACACAATGGAACTCTATGCTAGCGTGGAAAATGAGAGAGAGAGAGACAGAGAGAGAGAGAGAGAGTGGACGGTTCTTTTCGGAGGAGTTAGGGAACAAAGCCGTGCACACTCGCGTAACACACCACCACTACTCTTCACACTCTTCACAGTTGGTCTCCTTTGCTCTTTTGACTCCATCTCTCTTTCTCTTTTTCACTCACTGCTTCCTCTCACCTTTACCAAGCGAGAGCTGCTTACTTGCGCACTCTCAATACTCTTGGCGCGCGTGAGACACCTATAAACGCAGAGAGGTAGATCGAGTTCCTTAGTGCTAGAATTGTTCTGTATACGAGGGGATGGTTTTCTTTGTAGAAAAAAAAGAAAATCAAGTAATTGAGAAATTACTATAAATGTAGTAAGTTGACGCGTGGCTGACTGTACGTGGTTTTTTCTACTGAATGGAGGTTATAGAGTTTTATGTACGCGATGAGATTATATGGTTGAACTACGTAAGTGTAGCGCACGTTAAAATTAAAGGAGATTGTGGCCGTAAAAGCGTGCAGTAAACTGCGGCGTAGGTATTAAGTATTATTAAATCACTTAACAACTTATTGTGCTGGTGGAATTTATTATCTCGTAATTTTCCAACAAAAACAGCGACTAAAATAAAAACATTATCCAGGTTCTAAAATTGCTTATTATTTATAAACCACACGATATTGTAAGCTCTATAGTGTTTTAAAATTCCAGAGGGGAAGTGCAAAAGCTTACTTTATGCAGTATCATCGCCCTTTTAGATTGCTGTGGTACGCAAAAATTTCTCCGGAAACCGTCGAATCACTCGTCGTTCATTAATATTAATATATCGCAATTCTAATGTATCGTCGTTCTGGATTAAAATGGAGCCATCTAAGCAACCACTTGAAAAAGGAGTCAACTCAGCGTCCAGGTTCAAAAAGGAGTCACCTCATACGCCATTTTTTTCTCAAAATTTAGGTTGGCAACACCATTAAATGGAAAGCATTATATAATTTAGTTGCTTGTGATAGCTTTCCGGCGTAAACAAAATTATATGTATACAATAATGTATTGAATTTGCATTCTCGTATAATCGTACTTCATCAGTACTAATGTAGTACTAATGTATGGAATGTATACATAGCCATAAATAATCATATATAACAATTACATGAGAAAGGTTCCGCGTATTACTTAATCTGTTATTTAAACCAACTAGAGTTTTGCATGCGCGCTTTGCGCGCTGATTATTCGAATAATCCAGTAAAAAAAATATTGAAACTATATTTATAGACTGTAAATTAGCAGTAATTGAACGTTTGAATCCAATAATTGAAAACTTATTTTAATATTTATTTTGAAAAACAAAAATTTAAATAATAAACCAAACATTTGTAGAGTTAAACAATTATGGTATACGCTTCTAAATACAAAACATCAATAATAATTAACTTTCATTTTTCTTTTGATGAATGATTCGAATTGCTAATCTATTTTGCGCTGACCTCTATAACAATTTTTAAGGCAAGTGGTACAGATTAGTGGCTAATTCTTTTAGTGACCGTCTTCATATAGGCCATAGACGTCGCTTTTTTCGCATTGTTTGCGCCTTTTTATATCTGATTATTTATGGCTGTATATGAGTATATATTGCCATGCATTAGTTCTACATTTCTCAATTTAATGGTAAAATATTTATCTAGGCGAATCCCGATTCGGATAGAACCGCTGATTCACACTTTATTCAGAGCCACTCTAAACGCATCTTTTACCACAACCGTATTATACCAACAAAAAGATACGTATAAATCAGCAATACCAACGTACAAATACAAATTTAATAACATTTCGATGAACACAACGCGCGCAACAAATACGATTACGATCGATATACATATGAGGCGTTTCATGTCAAATGTCCCAGCGCGGCGCGCGAGCGTCAAATCATGCTATTTCTAACTCGTGTTTA
>JAYJLV010042012.1:0-22791 GCA_036873485.1 Torymus texanus
CCAGTAAACAATTTTATAATTATTTAACAATTTTGATGGTTGTCTCGTTGTCAAGCTGTCTGTTCAGTTTATTTCTTGGGTCCATATACATTACAAATGTTCACTCTTGTGAAATCTTCTGAAATAAAAAAAAACACATACACAAAGTATCTATTCAAAATACAAAGTTTTTCATTACTTTCAGAAATATTTAATACACTAAATTATTAATAATAAATAATACTTATCTAATTTTCTCTCCATCGTTGCTGGAATGCATTTCTGCATATTGTTGATGTCAACTCATCTTTACAGCAATTTTTCTAAATTGAAACTGCATATGCTTGTCATAAACATAACACATCGCTATATGGTATGTGCTGCTTCGCATGCTCTGAGAGCTCCGGTTTGCCACAGCGACGCTTGAGTCGTGTGGCATTTTGCACAATCACCAGCCCAACACTGGGCCCCGGCCGTACCGCCTCGGTACCTGCTGTGGCATTGAGTTTCGTCGCGTCTCTGCCGTTTGCCACGGCGGCGCTTGAATCGTGTGGCACTTTGCACAATCGCCAGCCCAACACTGACCGGAGCGCAGAACACAGCGCATTAGTGTGGAAAGTCTCTTCAAGCGAGGACGTGACCTGGAGCTAATAAGTCGATACCTCATTAAAAGGAATAAAAAAAAAAGAATAGGTTCAAGAAAAAACGTAAATAAGCATTGTAGAATGACCCTATAAACGTACCCTACTCACATTTGCGAATGCAGTTTTATATAATCATATAATAGTAGAATGCAGTATGCAGGTTATTCGTTTGCTGTGATATCACTTATTAACAGCTATAGAGATAGTAGCACGTTGTAATCATTTCTATCTCGTATTTATTGTAAATGTCTTTTATTAACCACAACGTAGTCACTAACTTATAGAAAGAAAATAAATCGGCTAAATACATACAAAGTATTACATTTTGAATAATTTCTTCGGAGAGTTCAGTGTCAGCATTTGAAGGTTATATATTTGAAAAAATGAGTTCGCAACAAAGTCCAGCGACGTTGCAGACGACGATTGACCGTGAGAAAATTTACCAATGGATTGTCGAACTATTGAACCCAGAGACTCGACAGAACGCTCTTTTCGAATTGAGCAAAAAGCGAGAAGTTGTACCTGATCTTGCACCCATGCTGTGGCACTCGTTCGGTACTGTCGCATCACTACTGCAGGAAATTATAAATATTTATCCTGCAATTAATCCGGCCACGCTGACGGCTCATCAAAGTAATAGGGTTTGTAATGCCTTGGCTTTACTTCAGTGTTTTGCAAGTCACAGAGAAACCAGATCTGCATTTCTACAGGTAAATCATATTATTCTAAGCTAAGATAAAGTAACAGTAGTTTTGACTGATATATACAATTTTAAACCTATGAATAAATCCAATAATTTTTCAGGCACACATACCATTGTTCCTGTACCCCTTCTTGCACACTGTAAATAAAACTCGACCATTTGAATACCTACGATTAACCAGTTTAGGAGTGATTGGAGCTCTTGTAAAAACAGATGAACAAGAAGTTGTTACATTCCTATTAACTACTGAAATTATTCCGCTGTGCTTACGAATAATGGAAAGTGGTTCTGAACTTAGTAAAACAGTGGCTACATTCATATTACAAAAAATTTTGCTGGATGATAGTGGCTTATCTTATATCTGCCAAACTTATGACAGATTCAGTCATGTTGCCATGATATTAGGAAAAATGGTTTTGTCATTAGCTAAAGACCCTTCCTCTCGTCTTCTGAAACACGTAGTTAGATGTTACTTAAGATTGTCCGATAATCCACGGTAAGATTTCAATTTTTAACATATAAAAATTTAACATGTATTTGTTAGGTTCCACTGCAGTCTATGCAGAAAATTATTCAAATATAATTGCATTTTAAATAGTTTAAAGAATATTGCTTCTTGGATGAATTATTTTTCATTTATAATCAATTGTTTTAAAGATTAACTCTAAATAAAAAATAACCAATCATCGAAGAGAAATTATAAACGTTGTTTTTCGACAAATTTGAATATGTAATTAGAAAAATTTTTTTTTTTTTTTAAATTATAGTATCTTTTCTATTTTTAGAGATATATTTCCAAAAATATTTTATGTTCAAAAGGGTTAATATTTGTAAAAGTATTTAATTTTAATTTATTGAAGTAAACAGTTTATGATGAGGTAACTTCATATCTGTAGAATTAGTATAGTTTAATCATTTTGAAAACAATTGATTTTTAAAAAAGATTTCTTCCTACTAAGTAATTACTCAATCACAAAATTTTGTATTTCTAAGTAATATTTCTGCTTTTTCAGTGCTTTATTAGCTTTGAGGCAATGCCTGCCAGATCAATTAAGAGACAACACTTTTGCTACATGTTTGCAAGAAGATATGTCAACTGAGCACTGGTTAAGTCAGTTGCTGAAAAATTTGGAAACTGGTCCACAACAAGGTCCGCCGCAACCAGGTCAAGCAGATCCTAGAACTATAGGAATGTCTCCTCTTACCTCATAAACATTCACAATACTCAAAGTGCATTTCAGTGCTATGGAATGAAACTGGATAATTGTTACCCATTATGTGCAGTTGTGGAGTTTGTAAATATTTTTTGTTGTGCTTTTTGCCAATGTGAGAAATTTTTTTCTTTCCTTTACATAACAGTGATTCTCAAGTGTCAATATTGCAAACACTTATAGTTGATTGCGTTTTTCACATATTTGGTATTCTCCATGACAATGGTAATTAGGACATGTAAAATTAGGTATAGGAGAATTAAGTTATTATAAAGAATGTAGTATACTACATATATACTAAAATAATATTGTATATTTTAACACAAGGAATACAAATATGTGTGTATTAGATGTAGCTATAAGAGCTTGTATATTTTCTTAAAGTAAGTTTAGTTGATTAAATATAAAAGTAAAATACACGAATTTAGAACATTTGAAGTTATTACAACTTCTGACTGCTTTAACAAAATAAAAATTTAAATGGTAAAGAGAAATTTAATTATATTCTATAGATGGTAGACTTGTTGAAAATATAAATTATTTCAAGTCTCTAAATATATAATGAGTAATTTTTGAAAAAAATATATATATAATATTTATAAGCCTTATGTTGTACCATTATAAATTCAATAATTTATTTATTGAAGTTTGCTTGACTCTTTGCTTTGTTGTATTCATTTTCTACATCACGTTACTTTATATACATACGTTACTTTTGTACATTAGTCATTTTATATTATAAAGGAATAAAAAATACAGAATGATTTTATATGATGAAAATTCCATAAAAGAATTGTATAAAATGTAACCCATAACAAAAAGTAAACTTTAATAAAATAAACTATTTCAAAATATCAAGGTACACAATAATTTCTTTTTCATTTTACAATAAAAAAATTAAGTACAGTAATTGTGATAACATTTTTTCTTAATAAAACGATAAGAATGCGTAAATGTTTACTAAAATATGAAAAAAATATGTATGCATTATAAAAACATAATAAATAGCGTTTACTTTATCGATTGTATTACCTTCAATCACATTTTATTAGTTTTCATTAACAATGCATATATACAGTGAAAGATTTATCACCTGAAAATTCATTTGCTTGCCAACATTAATAATAAAGTGTATTTATAAATCATATTTCCAATTGCAAAAAAAATGCATTTCCAATCAGTTTCTTTACTGTCAGTTGATCATCTTTGATATTTAGGTATTTTTGGCAACGGTTGTTTTACTGCCATCGCATATTCTATTAAAAAGGAGATTATCGGGATCAAGCTTACTTGAAGTCTTTTCAACAAAACGCAATTCTTGCTACTCACATACATACACAATTGTAGGTAATGACCAATTATCATATTGCACGACATTAAACGTTACATTACACAGTTGCTAGAATCGAAATACTCGACATTAATTCCAGAAGCTAAGGTATCACAGAAGAAAAAAACTCATAAGGTCGTTATGTCTACAGAGTATACTCAGACAAGTGCATATAAAAGTATGCGATTGTGTAATGCATTTTTAACGCGGCTAATTTCGGTAGATATTTTATATGTTCAGGAAGGGAATTGACTCCCCCCAGTCGGTCGGGGAAACTCATACGCTTGTAAAACGTTCCATATAATTAAGGCAAAACGCTGAAATTATGATGAGAGTACGATAGTAGTGTTTCACTATGCCAGTAGCTCAGTCTTCTCCGATAGGAAGTGTAACATGATCCTTCCGTTTTATTCCATAAATGTAGGTACCTGATGCATGAATTCTGCAGACTGATGATATCTTTTTGCTTCTATTTTTATTAACAATTCATAGCGAATTTAACTACTAGTAAGTTGACAAAAAATTTAGGGTGATTTATTATTGGGAAAGCTCTAAAAATGTATAAAAATTAAATAATCAGTCATTTCTTTACGGTATAAAAAAAATAATGATAAATCAAAGCGAAAAATCCGACGCCTTTTCATTCGGAAGCGGCTATATCCAAGGCTCTTTTGAGCGTTGGAATAGATATATTTTGTGTAAGTTAAAAGAAAAAAATTTTAACTATGAAAAATCGGAATTTGAAACTATAAATGTTATTTTTGCAAACATCATTTTTAAGAAAGAGCGGTTACGGAGACAACAATTTTTCCAAAAGAATTATATTGATCGATTTTAAATGGTGCATGGTCATAATTGACAAGACAATGAGTGGGTTGTGGATTTTTTACTCGGATGAAACTTTCTTAAAGCACTTGAAAATGCAATAAATTAACTCAATATTTACTATAGGATTTGTTTAAAAAAAGGGAGTGTTGTCCTTGGAAAAAGTGTATTATTTAAGCACCGTATTTTTCGATTTTTTGAGCTTACGAGCCCCTGTGTGTATGTGTATATAAACGTTTTTCTACATATTTTCGTTTTTGATCGTTTTTTTTTCTGAATTGGAATATTTGAAGCAGAAAAAGACAAAAATAAACAGAAATAACCAGGAATAAACTAAAAGAAGAGGAATAGAATAATATATTTGGAAAATTACTTTTGTCATTTTTTATTGACGAATATCGGATGATACTCAATTTTCTTACACCTGTAATAAAACATGCGGAAAGGATTAATAAAAAACGTCTAAAGATCGATTAAAAAATTTTAATTTTAATTGTTTAAATAATGAATTGAAGTGTGTGTCTATAATATTCTATATTTCATTTCCAGTCGCAAAAGTTTTTCCATGTTATTCGCAAATGAGATACTAAATTTTATTATCAAGTACTAATTCATACTTTAAAATAATAAAATCGATCGAGCGTCATTTTCATGTTAAAATAGCAGTTATTATATTCATTCGTATCGAAATACAATCAGTAAAGCGTCTTTAACAAGTTTATTATCATGCTAATAACATTTTTAGAAGATACTGCAAAAATTGCAAAACTAATTAGATAAAGTTTTTTTTATAAAAAAAAATAAAATCAGAATTTGAAGTTGTAGTCAATTAAATATTGATATATTATTTATGGTTAAATAATTGAGTCTTAAAGAGACAAGTTTAAAAATATTATGTTTATTATTACAAAACGATTCTTAGATACAAGAAAAAGTAAACAACTAAGCTGCCTATACAGTTGATCAAAGATTAGAATGCAAGGTTTATTTATTGACTTATAATAATGTTACCTAATAACGACATATAAATAGTGGATTCTTCATTTTGTTAAAGTGGAATTGGCATTATATTTTAATAAATCAAGACAGCTTTAAAACAAACAAGCGTTTACTTTTCTAAGAATGAATTTCTCGCTCTTGGATTGAAGAGATTCTTTGAACGAGATACTCCTTTTTCAAAAGAGGATGCTTATTCTTTTGCAATTGAATTTTAAATTGTGAAATGGAGTGAAAACTATATTTGAAATATAACATTATTTTCACTACAAACAAAAGTTATTTTTACTTATTTTATAATGCTTTTCATAAACTATTCTTCAAATCAATTTCTTTATCTGATGCAAATAAATTTTAATGATATTAAACTAAATAACGAGAAATTATTTTTCAAAAAGGAATTTCATTTTTCGGGGCGGTATTAATGATAAATAGTATAATATACTTTGTCATTTAGGAAGATATAGTTTTTTTTTTAAGGATACCATAGATATATTATTGAATGTGACCAATTTCGATAAGATTTCAATTTTCACTAGGAAATTGGATAAAAACTCAATTATCTTCTCTATTATAGAAATTTTCATTATTGTTTATCAAGATACTGTTCAAATTAACACGACCATAGTTTAGTACTATAGTTTTTGCATGTATAAATATAGGTATATAGCGTTTACCAACAATATTACAGGGACTTAATTTTCTCATTAAATTTTATATTTCAAAATAAAATATCTTTTCGACACATGGAATTTCCTGATTTTATAACATGTCAGACATATATTTTCTGAAAACATCTAAGCTCAAATGGAAAAATCGTACATCATTCTGAAACGGTCGATAATGACTATGCGTGAAGCATCACCTTAATGAACTGAGTCCGCGCGATCGGGTGTTGGTGCGCGGCCACTCCTTTAGTTAGTATAAAATTACATATTTTTTTTTTCTATTTATAATTCACCACAGCGGTCAACATCAAATACACATGTCACGCGGATCATTCGACAAGTATAGTGTCGACATATATCACACTATTATACGCAGTTCTCTTTCATATTATCATTATTATAAAATCAATTAATTAAAAATGTTTGAATAAAACTTTAGAATATGCGGTCGCGGTACCTTATATATACTATAGCGACACGAGCCAGCATATATAAGAAAAAAAAGTGTAAACGACAAAACCGCGCGCGCGAGAGAGAGAGAGAGAGAGAGCGAGATAGAGGTAGGTATTTTCCCAAGAAAAGGAACAATATATATATCCACGCGGCAGGGCGGAATGCGTACACAACGTGCGGTGGATATGCTCACTCACCACTCCCCTCTGTCTGCGCAGGAAGATAGAAAGGTGGGGGAGAGGAGGAGGAGGGAGGGTAGGAAGCCGGGCCGAGGGTGGTTTTTAGAAGCTAGAAAGCAGTGCCAAGCCGCCAGTCGGTGTAGAAGGGACGTTCGTCAAAACGAGAGAGGTGTGTGTGGGTGTGTGTGTGTGCGCGCACGCGGCATCATAGTCGTACGCGCATAGATATACATACGTATATATAAATAACAATGCACACGCTACGGGGGCAACATGTAAAAGCGGTCGAACAATCACTTTTTTCCTAAAAACTATTTTGCATTATTCCCAAAGGATTATTATTATTATTGTTGTTACACGGGTCTTTTTATGAGCTTCACAATTAATAAATATAACGTATATATGGCGAATTGTATACTACATTATATAGATTATATTATAGAGAGATTAAATTAGTCGTTTATAAAAAAAAAAAAAATCAAACACGCAATAAAGCACATATATGTAGGTTGACATTCCATCGAGACTTATGCTTGTTAGGTTTAAGAAGTTATCTATATAGAAGTATATAAACAGCAAAAAAAAATTTTAATCGTGTGAACGCTAAAGAATATTAGGGAAAAAAACCAGTAACGTTGACAATCACTACTTAAAAGTATATATATAAAGGTCATAAAAGTTTTTAACCGGCCCGTAACATTCAGATAAGAACACGCAAACACAATATATATAGTAAGGGAATATAATAGTACATTACATGCTGACCGGTATATAAGGTAGTTGAGTTGAAGCAACTAAGTAGAAAGTCGCGTATCCTGTCAGACAAATAAACGAGGAAGAAGTAGTGTGTGAGAAACGCGCGTCAGCAGCTGATACATCTCTCTAGAGGCTTTCATTTACTTTCGCACCCTTCCCGCACAACGGTAAGTTTCTATACTTACACTTGTTCGTCAGTGTTTTTTTATTTATGCTACATACTGTTGTAGTGTTTCTTTTCTACACGTAATATAAGAATAATAATGGTATATAAAAGCAATTACGTGTATATTCGTTTCTCAAATGTAGTGTCAAATAATTTTTAAAAATCAGTTAAACGAATTGAATTATTTGTAAAAAGTATTATCTTAAATGATATATTTGTTTAATTAAATATTTATAGAATGGAAAATTTGTAGCAATAATAACAATTATATCTCTATACGTATTGTGGTTGATGAATCGCAATAGATTTTTTTATATTTAATGTTTCAGATTTGTGGGTTATTTTAAAAGCAAACTTTAATCATTTTTTTTATTTATTCAGTCTACAAAATAATGTTCAGATCTTTCTTCTTCTTATAACACATTTTGGATTGCCTTTCTATAATTTTTTCAAACCTTACATTTAAAGTATAATAATAATGTGGAACTCTGCACGCTTCACAATAAATTTTCGATCACCTTTCTAAGAATTCCTAAAAAATTTCGTTGTTCCTGGAATGAAAATTTATTTACTTCGTTTGAATATTGATACGTCGAAAAAAAATTATGAAAAGATGATCCAGAATGAGTGTTAAATAACCAATCAATTATACATTATTTCGTGAACTAAATTGCATCTTGTACATGAGATATCTGAAGAATCGATAAAATTGATTTCTTATAATATACGTATGATTAAAATATGTTTCTACGCAGGATTAACGTTTTCACAATTTCATTGCTTTTTCATTCACCCTATATCGCAAACGTCTCGGAAGAAAGTGAAAATAACGTTAAACAGTGTAACTGGAATAAAAGTTTGGAGATTAGGTAATTTCATTTCTCTTCTACCTTTCATGTGCGTCATTCTCACGGGGCTTACACGGCGGTGTACATATATTACTCTTGATTTATTTTTCTTATATCTTTCATCAGAAAGTGACAGGAAATAAACTTTTTGCAGCACATAAATAATAATTATTTTATGAACTAACAACAATTTGGTAGCACGGACTAGAGTTGTATACTCATTAAAGCCTTGTATGGAATTTTTTGTGGTATTTACTATATATAATATGTGTACATGTATTTTCAATATTCTATATCACGTTTTGCCATCGTGTTTCATTTTCAGATGTGAAAACTCTTTTTTTTTAAGTACGCAGATAAAATATGTGTTGTGTACACACACACGCGCTCTTATAAAGCATTAAATAAATTGAATTTAGTCTTTTGTGGTGTTCAATTTAA
Source organism: Torymus texanus (assembly GCA_036873485.1). Lineage (NCBI taxonomy): Eukaryota > Metazoa > Arthropoda > Insecta > Hymenoptera > Torymidae > Torymus > Torymus texanus. The sequence goes on from JAYJLV010042012.1 coordinate 9,200, forward strand.
TTAAACTTTGTGGCGTCATATATATATATAAGTTGCCATATGAAACGCGTACAAAAAATGACTCAATTTAGTTGGACATTCAAGAATTTTCAACATAATGTATAATTTTGATATTAATAACAGTCTCTTTTTCTCTGTCACTTATTCTTTCACGCACATATTCTCATTACCATGGTAATGTTTATTCGCATAAAAATAAAAAAAAACTCTCTGACTACCATGAGACCCCGATCACTCACCTTTGTTAAGAATATACTATAGCTCAACTGGCACGTGTCACCTTCTGACTTATATTATGCTCGCAAGCGAACAAGCACGCGTCCTTGGATTAGTATAGTTTTACCAAAGTTAGCTTATATTAAGGATCACGTTCATATTACTACACAGGCCGAATGATAGAATGGTGTACAACGATAGAATTTGTCCAGAAAAATAATCGTGAAAGTTGCAGAAAAAATTACTGTGCAGACTATAACTATGGGCTATTTTGGTCATTCAGAAGCTTTTTATGCTGGCGCATAAGACAATAATTTTCCCGTAACTGCTATTTTATATTTTTAAAATTTATTGTTGAATTATTATTAGAAGTATTAGTTCCGAAATAATGGTTTATTTAAATTTTGCTTAAAAAGTTCTAAAAGCTCTATAACAGTATACAGTTTTTTGTGTTGGGAATCTAATTATTGATGGGTCATGTGTGTGGTCTCGCTATCGTCGGACAGTGCCACCGTTGCGCCTAATCGATTTTCACATCAATTTAGGGTAGCTTTATATCAAAGCTGGCAGAATTTATAGTGCTGTACGTTAAAATTTCACGTCACGCATACTAATTTTTTTTAATATTACAGTAATAATTATAGAAAATAAACGTAAAAGTTACAAAAAAGACTGTTATTCCTCGGTCAACAAGAATTTCACGGAAATTTTTATGCGGAAAACCTAATTGTGCATTTTCAGCATAAAAATCTTATAAAAGATGCTAATGGAATCGGTCGAAAAAATTCTGAGATAATTTTTATATAAACAAACGACCTGAAAATTTCATTATAGAAATGCTCGTGTTGAGAAAATAATTATTAAATAATTATAGAAATACGGTTTCGCGCCGCCTTAATTTTATTATTTCGCAGCAGTAGAAAACACAACTTATACCCATTCCTTTCATGCTGGTTGTAACTTAAATATATGAGGCTAAATTTTACGTATAAGCTCTATACTTATAAAAATGCTTGCATTTTTTTTTATAATTTCTAAAATGCTTTTACACATTAACCGAAATGAAATTCGGCACTTTTGGCCAAAAGGCTCTAACCAGCATTGGTATTTCACGACGAAACCACATATACCATAACTACGATCCATGCAAAATAATCGAGCGTTGCGATAATCGCAAGAGTGAAAGCTAGCTAGTGCCCATGTGCAACGCCGTAAACTACAACACATATTTAGTCAAAATATACCATACTTCTAGGAAAATATACTATACTTCTAAAGGAAAATTTACCATTTTTTCTGTATCCATGCATAATTATACTAAAAGCATTTCAGAGTTTAGTATTATAAAAATAGTCGTGGTTTAGCATTTGCGGCAGCAAAAACTAATTCGTCAACGAATACCAAGAAACTCATTTCGCGAATTTACGAAAAAAATTGGCATCATGTTGAATAGTAAATTGATTATCATATGTAAAGATTACAAAAGAAATAGTTTATAGAAAACAAAAAAGAATTGAGAATTGGTAGTAGATTGATTGATAGTTGGTTAACAGACTCGAAAGGCAGTGTAATCTTATATCTATAAATCTGTAATCCATAAAACACCTAGCACAATCTAAACGGATTATTGTAGATCGCTATAGTTTATAGATTTTCAGCCACTACACTTTATGATTTTTTTATATTTTATTACTATCGTACATAATTTCGCACTCTTCATATTACGTATTTAAGGGCAGTTGCCTGTACACTTTCTATATTATTATTAAATATATAACTCTGTAAATTAAAAAACAAAATTTCCGGATGAATATAGTTTATCTTCCAAGTAATTATATATTGCATACGAAATACGTGGGCAAATCTACAAAAAATAAACTAGTTTATTATTGTTTATAATTATTACTTTCTAAAATTTTCTGTATTTCATTGGAATTAAGATTTCGGATAATCATTGATTGTATAACCATCATTTTCTTGACTTCAACGTAGGCTTAACTATGTACTGTTCAAAATTAAAATCAATAAATATTTTTGATTCCATAAATTACGATTAAAATCATACTAACTGTATATATAATAATCTGTTGATAACATTTTTGTAGCTAAAATAGAAAATAATGGCTACCTTTATATTCGTTTTGAAAATTTTCATTGTGCACTTTGACACAGATAAGAAGAAAAAAAAAATTATCGACTTGTACTTGAAAACTAGCGCAAACGCGTAAATCATGATAGTATTCATTGCAACCGTAGGTATCTTGTAAATTATTTCTGTTATTTTTTTAATGTTTCTAGTTTTTGTTGTAATTTTACAATCGTATTAATTTACAACTCATAAATGGTGCAATTTTTTATTACAGTTACGTAAAAAGTAAATCTTAAATTTTATGGAGAAGCAATATAACACGCTAAATTGTAAATGGTTATAAAAATTGAATACAATATTTTAAAGTTTCAGAGTAATCAATCTATACAGAGAAATCTGTTGAAAATACGTTAAAACTTTTGAAGGATTGGATAAGAAATAAAAGATATATACAACCTAAAAGCGAAAGAAAAAGAAATTTCGTAGTTTTGAAAAATGGTTTCTTAATACGGAGATAAAAAATCTTTTATCGGTGAAAAAATGATTGTTTATTTATTTCTTTTTATGTGTATAAACTATAAAAAAAATTGTTTACACTATAATTAATATCCGCAAGTCGATAAACAATGCTATTTTAGTACTTAATAAAAAGTAAATATAAAAAATATAGAATGAACTCGTGGTTCATAATAAGAATACTGGAAGTGGTCTATATTAGGAAAATATATATAGTATGGATATTTTTTAAAACATTTTTATGATTTTTCCGACAATTTTTCCCCAATAAATGTGTGCGTACGTGCGTGTGTCTGACATATATATCAGTTATATGCAGTTATTTCACTGAATTGATATAAAAGTTCAAATTGCAAATTAGAAACATATAGTAATTACTTGACGAGATAAAAACGTTTGTTGCGCACCGTGAAATACAACATCCCTGCAGAAAAGAGTGTGCCTGTGAAATATTGGGGTCGATCGATGAGCCTGTCCTTTCTATCCGGTATTGAAATACTGACTCGTATTTTTGCTTTTTAAAATTTTATTGCTATTGTTATGTCTATTGCGGAATCTAGCGTTCCTTTTTTGTTGAAGCTTACAAAAAGAAGGATTCAACACAATACAAATCATAGTTTTCTATTTTCTATTTTTTTTTTTCATCTACGCTAAATTTGATAAAGTACATATTTTCCGTATTGAAATATTTCTATTGATGTCATAACTTTTCTCATAGCGTGATAGGCTGCATTAAATTTACTTATTATTTGTATATCTAAATTTTCTTTGTTTAATTTACAAAAATAAAAATTATAAAGAATATGTTATATACAGGGTGTTCAGAAAATACCCGGACAAATGAATAACTCACCAGGGAAGCGTTTTAGAGAAAAATGTTAAATACAAACGTTGTACGAGTTAAATCAATGTATGCGATGGTAGTACTAACGTTGAATTTTATTTTTTTCAAACTCATTTTTTCAATATTAATTTCTTTTATATTTTTTTTCGTAGGCACGTATGCAAGCACATACACATATACAATATATATAGAACATATATAGTATCTTTTGTGTGTGTGTGTGTGTGTGTGTGTGTGTGTGTGTGTGTGTGTGTGTGTGTAGGAACGCGGTAGCGTTCCGAACGCAAGTAATGAGTCACGAAACCTGAGGACGCGCCATGCTACATATATAGTATTTATATGTAAAAATAATGACCAATGACGGAAATTTCATTTTTAACAAAATAAATATATCAGATTAAGTGGCATATTTTGAGAAAAAAGCCCATTAGAACGAATTAAAGGGGTGGGCTTATTCATTTTCCAATGTTAAAAATCGATTCTGAAAACCCCTATATGTGTAATACTCGCTGTGTAAGGTAACAACCAAAGAGATGATGCATTTTTATATCAAGGCAAGTAGCTCATAACTGAGTATTGAAGGGAAAAGTTTGGTCGCTCTTAAGCTTGTTCAAATATGCTGTATACCTAGGGCTTAGAGAGAGAGATTTTAAGCATAGCCCTCTCCCCTCGCTTCTCTTATTCTTTCTTTCTCGTATTAATAGATTTAAACTTTTTAATTAAGGAAAAAAAACGTATGCGCTTGTCAGTAAATTTATAATATTTCAGAAATTTTTACAAATTAAGATTTTCTAAAAACTTTCAAACGTCAATAATTTAGCAATTTATAGTAAATAATTTTTAAAAAATCTAGTGAAGTACATTACACCTGAATCTTCTTTAAGCTAATGATTAGAATTTAAAGAAGAGTTTTTGTTGTTTTTTTTAAGTTTCAATCTTTGTAAACAGTCTTTGATGCATATTTAATTTGATGCTGAAAAATCGAGTATATAGTTATGCGCGGGAGCACGCAGAATACCATCTGAATTATATGTTACGCATATAACCTTTTAATATTTCCTGATATAGTACATTATATATCAAACTTTTAAAAGTTCCGCTGAAATTCTCAAAATTCACAATCATTTCAAAGGGAATCCTTATGTAATGGACTACCGACTCTAGGAAAGGATTTTTCACTCTTTCGCTCATCATTCTGTGAAAGAGAATTTAATCATCGAAAAAGAGGCTTTTCTTTTCGACTTATCATTTTTTAAAGGGGGTAAGGATAAACTATACGACTCTGTATTTGTTTGTTTCTTGGTTGTATATATTATTGAAAATCTTATAAAAATGTGAAAAACTTGACAAATTGTACGATCATATATATACTTGTCCTTTTTTGAGAAATATTTCAACAGACAACGCAGATACGTAAAGGGTCAGTGGAAAAAGCAGATAATGGGATTTAAACCCAATACTAATCGCGCCGCTAGTGCGTGAGCCATTGAGCTTTACAATTATGAAAATGTAAGGACACTATATGACATTCATAAATGAATAGTGTGATTTATAATAGTTGATTACTAAGTATAATTATCTCAAATTCCTTTATGAGGCTGTAAATTGAAATGTAATAACGTAATAAAACACTTTAGCCGGATATTAGAACTATCCCTTGTCCCATTAGCAAAGTTAAGCAGTATTTACAGCAGTCATTATTTACATTAATTGCTGCACATATTATATCTCTTTAGCTTCTGTGGTCGTTTGGATGATTTCTCGTTCAGAGAAAAATATTGGATACTTAAGTAATTTTAGTATTTTAAATGTATCAGCGAGCTTAACGAAAACTTTTAGTTTCCATATACGCAAAGCAAAGATCCGAATAGAGGCTCTGATTGGAAAGCTTACGCCATTCAGCAAATTAATTACTTAGAAGGTTTATAGACTGCCAACTGTTAAACCAAAGTAGCCACATGCACACGTATAAAAGCCATACTGTATTCCATGAGTTAATATTACCAGTAGTTTTCAAGTGTTTTAGAATCTCGAGTGGTCAAATACTAAATGAAAAAGAAATTATTGTACATTTTGGATCATGCTGAAACGCTAAATGGCCTTATAAGTTCAGTGATCAATTGTTATATTATCAAAATGTAAAGAACATACTCGAATTGTTAAAAAAGAAACTATTTATTCAGGTATAGAGAAAACAAGACGTGGTCTTAAAAAAAATTTCCGTTCGGAGGAGGAGAAATGTTTGATCAATTTACTATAAGAAGTGAATAAATAGAGTAATTATTCAGTTCGATTTATATAAACTATGTTGAATTTTAAAATAATGAATATTATATTTTCGAATGTAACAATTTAGATAGTATCTGAAATATCAAATCCCATTCGTAAAATTTTTATTTTTAATTGTTACGCGCAGCTTTATCAATCCATGATCTACAATATTAAATTCAAAATAAGTACATTAAATTGTATTCTAGACCACAGTGGTTACATTTCAATTGAGGAATATGTTATGGTTATCAAAAACATCCTAATGCTAATGCTATGCACGATATATATACGAGAGAACGTTATTGTTCTAATAGATAACACCTATTCTTAGCATAAGAATATTGACATAGTTATGATTTTATAACTTTTTCATAATATTTAAATTTTTAAACAAAAGATATTGCACGTTAGGTAAAAAAAAATTTTGGACAAAGAATAAATTTCATTCGAGTATTTTAAAAACTTAAATAATCATATTGTGCTGTGCTAATACATTTCGCTAATTGACATTAGATTATTATAATACCTATGTAACTTGACAGCCATTTGGTACGATGCTGAAACTTTACCATTCGATATGTCTGTTAAAGGCAAACAAATAGCGAATGCGGTAATAAGGATTATCTGCAGTTGAGTTATGCTTTATATCTATAGACTTTATATGGTCGTGCTCTACTAACTTGTTTAATATTATAATTTCTTTTGAAAATTCTAGTAGCGGTTGTAGTATTTATATTAATATTAATTAAGAGGCTGATCAGAATGTTAATTGCTCTGTAAAGCAAAGTAGATAGAAGAGCCATATATTTTTTTATTCAATATTAATATTATACGTTCATTTCATACACTGACAGAAAAAAAATAAGAAAAATTACTATATTGTCTGGTAATCCGACTATATATACAAGAAACCTAAATTTTTCCTATGCTACATAGCAATTTTTCCTATTCTACATCGTAATTTTTATCAGTGAACTGGTAAAAATTACTATAATATAACATGGGAAAAATTTGGGTTTCTTGCATATATATATATATATATATAGTCAGATTACCAGAATACATAGTAATTTTTCTTATATTTTGTCTGTCAGTGTATCTTTTTAGCTGATTTGATTTGCTATAGAACCTTCTTAAAGATCTTTAAAAAATTGTCGATTGAAAGTCGAATTCATCGAGATACCGTAACAAGACAAATGGAGCAAGCAACCCAAAATTCAGGAGAATAACATAGATATCTACATCAATAGAGCATAAATCACTTTGTATTTTTCTACGCATGTTAGAATTAAAATTGTTCTCATCTTGAATAATTTAGGAGAAAAGTTTCCTCAACGTTTTCGTAATGTTCGTTACAGGATGAAAAAGAGTTTGGGAGTAAAATACACATTTATAAACTTTAGCGATATAAACTTTCATTAATGAAAATTATAATATTTTTAATATTTTTAAAGAAACAATAGAAATATTTAAAAAATACTGATATGATTTTATTTGCATTTCAATAATATTACGGATGATTTATTTTTTAATTTGGCTTCTGACTTAATTAAAATTCAACAAGTAATTATAGATTTATTATTAAGAGACGCACCGTTAAAATTTCTCTGAATTCGGTATGGGTTTATTTTCGAATAATTTCAATAAAATATTGGGAAATAAAAACGATTATTATTTTTATCGAACTATTAAACCAATAATTTAATATAAAACGAGCAAAACACATATAGGTGGTATAAAAACTGCGTAGCACACACTGGAACATATAGTACAAGAAGATAGAAAGGAATCGCCAATTTCACACCGACGGCGGTGTCAGTAACGACCGCATGGCAGGTCCAGGAGTAGTCGATCGATCATCCTCGCCTGCTCTCTCTCTCCCTCACTCTCTCTTCTCCTCTCCCCTACCTCTCTCCTCTTTCTCGCTTTTCATCTCACTCTCGCTCCTCGTGTACAATGAGGCTGTAGGTGGGTGTGTAGAACGGGCACCGCTCTGCGCGCCAGATTTCCAGGTCAGAAGGTCGCGAATTAAATGACGTAGATGTAGGTCTGCTGACGACTTTCTGCCTCTCGTCCGCCCTCCCCGAACGTCCTGAGACATCGCGTCAGGCATATTGATATTTTCATACATTTGGCTTGAGGAGGCTTTTAGTCCACGATTTTGTAAGGCAGTAAATCATCGTCATATTTCTTTTATAGTTTCTTACATTGTCGTTGCGAACTTCACATTCAAAAGCGCGATGTAAACAAATTTGTTTGCCATTGACTTATCGTATGATGGGGTGGACTGTTGTAAAAAGCATTTTTCTAAGAATATAATTAATGGATTCACGTAAAATTATATTTTTTTACTTTTATATAATGGGAAATTCTTATAAAAGTATGTTTTTAAAGAAATTTTTTAAATTATTAGGAATAAATAAAATTATAATTTTGCTTCATTATAGTGAATAAATATATCATACATATCATCAAATTTTTAAATTAATGTCATGATTTTACTAGTGACGCACCCTGAAAAAAAATATCATAGCCCTTGTATACTAGCATATTGTATGTATATCGGAGCTATGTTTGTAGAAACATATTCTTATGATGACAGTTACAATATTTTTTACAATATTCAAAATTTGAAACAAACACGTTAATGCGAAGCGTTTCATCCTTTATTCTTTATTTCTACCCTATGTAACAATGTATACACTGAAAATAGTCAATTTTCGCATATACTCAACAGGATTTGATTTTACACAAAGAATTTAAATACAAAAGTAGTAGATTACATAAAAATAAAACTTTTTCCTATAAAACATTTTTTTGTAAAATATGTTTCTCGCAAGTTAGGCCTAAAAACAATTTAAAACCTTAAATACACTAAAAATAGTCGATTTTCGTAGATTATTTATGTATTACTTAAAAAAATATACTGATATCTAAGAGTATAAGAGTCACTTGCTTAATAGCGGTTCTGCCTTATATGTAGGAAAGAGGTGTTTTTACGTAGACATCAGCGCAGGGTTGACGTCCTGTAATCCCCTTGGTCGACGTTTCGTTTCATTTAATTTGTATAAGTAAATAACCCTTACTGATTCATGTTACTATTAATTTTCAAATTACTATATATAAAGGTTAAAAGTTTTTTTTTAAATTCTCCATATATAACTATTTCACCTTTCATTAGAAGTTTAAATGAGAATATTTTGTGTATTCTTTTAAAACATTGTTTCATATAAAACACATCCACACTAGCCATAAACTTATAACACCCTAATCTACTAGAATAGTATATGCTCGTCTAGGCACACGCACATCATAAACCGATTTCCAATGACAGTACTTATAGTTCTGGAAAATAATAGTCAGCAATTCGTCGACAATCAATATTCACTTGACACAATCGTGCACGTGTGCGCGCGTCCGCAAACAATGGTATTAAGCTTCTTAAATAAAAATTCCAACGATTTATAACATTATCAAAATTGATGGAAATACTTAACGACTTCCTAGAAAGTCTCAACGATACTCAAATTAAAGGTTAAAAGTATTTTTAAATCAATATACATACGTCGTTATTTGCTTATTTATTATAAGTATCAATTTCAAACAGATTATTATTTAATCAATAGGAATGTAAAAAAATAGCAATGATGTTTAGTATTTTGGTAAATGCTTGTATCGCGTGTAAACTTGTTAAGACACTATTTTTGTGTTTAATTCTACTTTCTCGAATATGTATTGAAATATAAGAAATAACAATGTTGTTGTGTATATTCATAACAGATTCATAACCAAAATAAAGTTCCACAAGGAAAATCCATTAGGGAGCGAATAGATCGACTGTGCTCAGACACACCTTGTCCATTACTACCTAAATGATTACAACGTAAAATATAAGTTTGTATGTTCTCTCACTCTCTCTCTCTCTCCTTCTCTCTTTCTCTGAAAACCACGATTAACACACAGAAATATCAAACAATAGTTTGGTCGCACCTCTCGAGCCAGATTCTTTTTTTATAACATCATATTCGATTCCATCATCTGAAACAATATATTTACCTCTGTACATGCTTAGTACCGTGAAACACCAGTAACATTAACGTTAAACCTATCAAACTCAAGTAGTTTTCATATTCTTTCTTTAAATCAGTGCAGAAATCAAGTTCACTCTGCTTCGCCTACGTTTATAAAAAAGATGTGATCTTAAGTTAGAATAATTGAACTCTTGATTTATCGCAATATTTTTACTACTATTATTTGCCAATAAAAAATATTAGCAATATTCTTTTAAAACTCTAATATCTTATTAAAAATTATTTTATTATGAAAAATTACAATAAATAACAATAATAATAAATGACAAGCAATATACATTTATTTATTGAAAATTATGTATGGTTTCGTTTTGTTCTGAAAATGTTAACCTAAAGCTGAAAATGTTAGCAATCTAAAAACGAATAAGTAACATGAAATTAGTTTTATTTATTGGTACTACAAATAAATATCAAATATCGAGAGCGCAAATAAAAGTATCATGTTTATACTATCCATATCCAAATTCAAAAACATAATATGATATAATATATTTTATATATCGTTAATAAAATTCTGATGAATGTTTTTTTATAAAGTATTTCTTTTGTAGAATACATACATTTACTGGGATATATAAGATGTTAAATGAAAATACGTAACAACCGACTGAGTTTTTTTATTAATAATAATTCTAGTGCATATATTCCAAAATACAATTTTTTACTCGAATACTATTACTGTTTTAATAAAAAATAAATATTTGAAGTATTTGGAAAAATTTTAATAAAAGTTATGTATAAAAACAAAATTTGCCTCCTGTGAGGTTTGAACTCACGACCCCTGGTTTACGAGACCAGTGCTCTACCACTGAGCTAAAGAGGCATCTTGCTCATCGTACTCAAAGTATATTACGTGTTGTAGACAGGATTAGTATATTATTCTAAATAAGATTTCGTATACTCATAGATATTTATTAATTTCATTATTTCTGTATTTAATTAATTGCACAAACTTTGCTACCTATTATTATATATTACTTTCATCATTATAATTCAAGTAAATTCCCAGATTATACTTGTGATCAATATACACTCAATACATTATAAGCCGACACATGCACACACACGCGCACACACATACACACATACACACACTCATGTTAGTTCTCACTTGAACTTGCAACAATATGTAAAATCATATGGCGATAATAAGCTCATTAGTGCTGAAATACCTTCACGTTTACTTGCTACTATAGTGAAATATTTTATTATAAACAATAATAATAAAAAATGTTCTAAAAAATTTTCCTGTCGTCGATGAAGGAACTCATTACAATTGTGGGTATTTCTTGAAAAAGAAATGACCGAAAAAGAATGTCAAACCAATACCCACATTAATTTTATACCTTTATATCTAATGATTACAGTCCCACTTCATCTTCAACTGTTACAAACTGAACAAATTGCAGTTGTCAATTACTAAAAATAATTAGTACACGCAAAAACAGAATATATCATATTGCTATTTCTGTAATAATACATTGAATCATTTTGCAAAGTTTCAGATGCCATTTGACTATCGATATTGGCCATATAATATTTTTCATATAATTGTTAGATAAATATTACGTTCATAACGTGGTCCAGACGTTGAAGTGACTCATTGCACACATATTGCTTGTACGCCTGAGGTATATGGCACATATATTGCCCATACGTCCGATGTATGGCCGACAATATATTGCTCATACTCAGAAAATATATTATCAGATAAATATGTTTTTTGATCGGGAAATTAAAAACTATGTTTTTAAAAAAATATTGTTCGGTCGATTATAATTGCCGATTTTACGCCCTTCAAAGTATAAAATTTTATCATATACATATTTTATAAACTCTAAACTACAACATTGAGGTGAGTTTGTATGGGTGTGTGCGGGTGTGTGAATTTATGCGTGCTAGTTAGTTGTTCTCCAAACGTGGTAGCTATATAAGCGTAAGTTCTTCTTGAAAAAGTATTTATTTAAATAATTCTCTATAAATATAGTAAAATTAAAATATGAGAAATTGACGTACAATTTTTGTAGAAGTTCATCTTATCAAATAAGTTATACTTAACGCGAATAAAAGCGTAATCTTTAAAAAGCTTATAAGCAAAATATATTAAAGTCCGAAGCCAAGTAAGAATATTATTAAAATTTATAAATAAAGAAGCTAAAGAAGTTACAAAGGATAAGCAAAAATGGGACAGCGAGGTGGAGCCTTTGTCACAAGGAGTTAGAGAGTGGAAGCGTAAAAGAGAGGGAGAAAGATAGAGAAACTCAGACGATATATAGTTATAATAAAGAAAAGTATTGTCTTAAAATAAATTAGACAATTCCAGAAAATAAGTTTGGTAGCGGAAACCTATTTCTGTTATTCAAAATTATGCAAATATAAATATTATTGCTAAATTATATATACCTTCAATGAAAATAAGATGAGATAAACTTCTATAATTAAATATAGATCAAAAAGCGACAATAGCAACACTAAAGTGCAAAAATATCTTTTTTATTATGGTTTATTTTCATCCCACCTTATGTAGATTAAGATTGTTGCAGAATTCATCTTTTATAGTTTTAAAAATTACTAACGATTTATTTAACATTAATTTTATAAAAAAGAATGTTGTTATTTAAAATTCCTTCGGCCTCCTCAGAAGAAAGCATTGGAATCATGAAAAAATATTTCTTTGCCACGTAAAAAGGTTGAATAGCCAAAATGTGAGTCGTATCGTGACCCCATATGTAGAAAAAACAGAGTATATAGAGCTAATATGGCAATGTTTGGAAAATAGTATAGTAAATATTTATCTCGATACGTCACGGTCACATACGGCACAAAAGTGGACAGTACGGCCCATATATCGCACATAAATATTTCGATAATAAATTCATTTTCGATCAAGTTCGTAAAATTAACGAAATTTTGGTAAAAAATACTACTACTGGTAAATATAATATTTTAAATTAAAAGAATTTTGGTATACTTTTCATTTAGTGAAAAAGAAAGATTAAATTGATCAAAATGAGATATAAATACACGCAGGTCCAGTTGCAATGTTATTTAATATTCTTAACATTTCATTGAAAGTAACGAGATTGTATTTTTTATCAAAAATCTTTATACTAAGAGACTTGTTCGTCTAAATGATATTGCCGGTGACGTTACAACAGAAATGATATTTATGCTTGAGTATAGTCCTGTATCAGGCTCCTTTACATTAAAATATAAAGACCTTATATACTTGCCTTCGGAGCGCGCCCGCGCTCCTTGATGTATGCGTATATTCTGAAATATGATTATCTTATGATTGTTATACTTTTAATGTCAGGATAAAAGTAGCTTGTATTTTATGATAGCTCGATTTTATATACTTTACTTCGTATTAAAAAAACGCATCTATTATTTAAGCATCTTTATAATTTTTTGAAAATTAAAATTGTTTATTAACATAATGCCCTGTTGAAAATATCCAGGAGGATTTCCATGTCGATTATCCACGTGGATTTCAAGTGGATTCCACGTGGATTCAAATGGAAATCTGGGTGGATCATCCCCGTGGATATGCAAGTGGAAAATC
>JAYJLV010042023.1:0-22783 GCA_036873485.1 Torymus texanus
AATTCGCCCCATCCCTCAACCGAGGTATTCTGCGATTTTTCGGAGCACACTCGCCGCTCGCGCTCCGCGACAGGCGAACCTCCTAGCTTGGACGCCGTACTCGAGGCTCTCTCTCTTGGAGAGGACCTCACCTGACTCCCGCCGCTATCTGGCAAAAGGAGCCCCTTTTCCCTCGCTCAGAGCGGACTACGTCCGCTCCAGGGCACAAAGGGTCGACTCCACAACATTTTTGGAGTCGAAGGGGAAAGGGCAAGGAAGCCTCTCCACACGGGAGACTCACGCACATTTATTTTTTTACGCGTATTATATTATTTTATTTCTTTTTTTTCGTTTTACACGCTCTACCGTCGATATATTATTTTATTATTTAAACTAAATTGTTTCTTTTATTTACTTTCCCTACTCTACCGACTGAGCATACGTCACTTAACAAATATATTATAACAACAAATATTTATTAAACATTCAAGAAAATGCCACGTTTTCGGGATATCATACTTTTAATAAACTTCCAAAATAAAGTTTTACCTATAATCAACAGAAACAAACGTATAACCATAACGATTGGAATAATATGACCAGTCGAATAATTCGCACTCACATCCATTCTACAAATACCAAATAATCTTCATCTTTCATATACCTTAGAAAAAGTCACGTTTATAAATCTTCTCGCGATTAAGGAAAAATCACGCGTGTGCAGAGACGACAGCTTTCCCCGGCTCGACAGCTCGTTGGAAAAACCATCGCACGCACACGCCACTGTGCATCTCGCATAACCGCCTATCAATCACATAAACCTTCTTGCAAAACGAATTAAAGTGTACCTACCCCCGCGGCGAATGGAAAATTTCTTGAATAGCCCGTGGGGACGTGTCGAGCTTCTTAATTAACCCCATCATTAAGAACCGCTGCCGCCGCAGTGCGCTTCATGCTCATCATATATACATATAAGCGCGTATGCTACAGTCGGTCGTTATATACGCTATGCGTCGCAGGGTTTGCGTAGAATCTCGCCTAACTAATCGACTTTCGCCAGACTGTGAGGTATAATAATTTACAGCCTTGGCGCTCTCTCATCTCCCCTATACGTGTGGGCATGAGTACCTGGCGATCTTGCATACCTATAAGAAACGCCTGTAGAGCGCACGCGTCGCCGAGGCTCCATGGTAGCAGCTCCAGGTGTACATCTCTCGAGTGGTGCGAGTATATATATATATATGCCGCTGGTTCAGGTACATCGCGGGGGTCGTGCGTACGCGACAGTCTATAACTGCAGATGTGCACCATACCGGGTGCAACAGCATCTGACCGCCGTCTGGTCGAGAGCCGGAAAATTTTCGGATTATATATTGAGGAAAGGTGTCTATAGGTTGAGAGGCTTCTCTACCATCGCTCTGTAGACCCTGTTTTCCATTTTTGACGTGTCGAAAAGTTGCGACGCCGCGGGCATTATATTGGTGCGCGTTTGTGCGAAACGATTTTTCAAACTTTACATTGTGAGAGTGAATGTGGCCTTGTGTCTCAAGAAGTTGCACTCAATACCCTCGCAATAGGAGCGAATTGAGATGAAGAATAAATCGCTGAAGGGGGTGCGAAAGACTATGGGGTTAGTCTTGCGATGTGGTTTTGTGTTGGTGAAACACATGGTATTGTTTGACAGAGATTTCGAATGGGGTTGTTGTTATGTGGCGAAAGTCGCGTGTGTATTTTGGTCAATAGAACGTAACTCCGGGTGTTGTGTGTTTGCGATTAACTTGTCGGGGAGTCAAGAGGGGCTTTTCCAGGCGATGTTTGGAGAACAAATACTTGATGTCCTGCGTGTGCGAAGATAATAGAGAATATAGGTGAGAAAAAATTGAAAGGGTAGAGAGCAGGTTTTGTCGTGAATAACGCCACAAGCGAAATTTCGAGCACCTAAGAAAACTTTCTTTGGGAGGGAAAACATGAGGTTCGCACTTATACTTGGAGACTTTTCAAAATATGTTTACTTCTATTGTTTGTAGTAGAAAATAAGAAGCAGTATCTCTTTAAACAACTAAACAAGAATACAGACTTTATCTTTCCGGTAAGATAATATATCCGATAAACACGTTGACAAAGAGAAAAGAAAACGCTTTGAATAATTTATCACACCTAAATAAAACATCAGGGGATTCCCTTGTTCGCTGTTTCGAAAAAGACTATTCCTCGACCGCTGTTTTGCCCCAACAGCTTTGACCCTCTGTACCTTAGTCACCATATACTGTGATACATACTGCACACAGATGTGCTCTTCTCAATAGTTTCCGTAAATTTCGCACGTCCGTCACTATCGTCTGGAAACACACCTTGTTTCTGAAAACTCATTATGCACGTGTATACGGACTTATGGGCTAAAGCTCGCATGATAATTATCGTTTTAACCCCGGAAAAGTTTCGGATTGGTATTAACACACAAGAGACGCATGTATCTGTCGTTACGGTGTTATATACAGATTTAGAGCGGTCCAGGCAGATATAGTTCCACACGCAACGTTCCGAAGAGATTTTCGAAGCAAACAATCGTTATATGGTATCGGGGAAACGCAGACAAGTAGGGCTATTTATACAAACCGTAAACTCATTCGGTTTTCTGATGTTATATGTTATACTATATCTCAAAATTTTTTTTCCGTACTCGTGAAACGGTATAGGTTTGTTAGTTCTAGATATACGCGAGAGATAATTTATGATCATCTATTCAAATCGATATATAGTTATCCGAATTTCTGCTCTTTTTTCCACGAGATCTCCAAAATTTTCTAAACCATCCTCCTCCATCGGCGTCTGTATCTTCTACACACAACCCATCAGACTCGACCAGCTAACACTGGTGAAACCTTAAGCTCGCTGAGATACCAAGCGATCATCGGAGGCCATAATTTTCGACGGGCGCCGTAAGAACAGGCGCGACGCTTCTTACATACACTTACAGCCACCGAACCACACTGTACTTCGTCTCTTCTGACCGAGACACGATGGCGTTCTTCCATTGTCAACGACCGCGTGCTATCGGCCATCATCCTTATACGTATACACATATAGAGGTATATATACACTCTTTGAAGGCCAACTACCTCTTTTAAATTCACCTGGTGTACTCTTCTGAGGTATACAGTTAAGTAGCGCGAGGTTGAGACACTATACGCACAGCCGGTACAAAACTTTGTCCCGAGATTTTGGTCTCTCTTATTCTGCGTGTACCGCACTTATAGTTACTTACCTGCAGCGGTCCGATCCTCGCTCCTTAAACTCGAGAAAATCTCTCGGGCTTGTGTAGGTATATACACGCAGCGGTGGCCTACTTCGGTCGTGTTCGTTATATACATGCGTTCATTCGTTTTCGCATTAGCCTTCGGTTGCTGGGAATTTGCGCAAGCCTGCAGCAGTAGCAGAGTAGCAGTGTAGTCGTTAAAATTTAAAAAAAAGATGAACTAATTGAGTCGACTACCGAGAGGGAAAAGAAATGTATATATGTATATGACGAAGCAGTCGCGACGTATATAGTATATGTATATAGGTAAATGCGAAGAACAAAATGACAATAGAAAGTTGACAGCAAATTTCGCTTATCTCTCGATGTACGCGTCTTTCTCTCTTCGAGACCGAGAGCAATTTTACGATATATGTGCGGCGCGTGTATACTTTTTACGGTGAGAAGTAAGTCGATCTCTTTGACTGCAAATCGTTCGTTAATCGATAATTTTCTTAATTAACAGTACTTTAAATAACTAACCGATGCCGCGATATTGCATGTAAATTAGCATAGTGTGCCGTGCCGTCGTGTAAAACGCGGGTCTATTAAGTCAGTAAAGACTCACATCCCGGCAGCGCACCTGAACGATCGTCTTCGATAAATCAATCTTAATCGTTCAGTCGTCGTATAGACTTAGTCTTCCCCTTGCACAATTAACGCAATTAACCTCCCTTTAACTTCGAAATAATGCACTTTTAATGAAGGTCGAGTGCTACTCACAACAATGTATACGTATATATAGGCAAGAGCACACGCGATGGTGCTATATAGGATTCGTTAATCGTACGTGATTATATAACAATTAGTTCTCGAAAAAACGACTCATTGAAGAAAAGAAAAAGAAAAAAGAAAATGTCTCTGTCACGTAGGACAAGTCGTTATTCGCAATAGGTTCTGCGGGAGGAAAATAATGCGTTTTTAAAACTACGGGAAATTGGAATTTAATGATTGACGGTTGGTGAGATATGACGCGCGTTAATGCGGGTTTCTAGCGAAAGTATTTTTTAAGTGTTTGTGCGTAAATAAAGTGCACTGCAGTAAATGTGTTACTCAGTTTTTGGACATTTTACATATGAGATTTTAAATACCTGCATGACTCTATTCGTAAAGCAAATCGTCTGAGATATATAGCGAAGGTAGATAATTGTACTTTCACTTATTTTTTAGTTATTCTCTAATATTGTTTTGATAAAATTTTGATACAACAGCATATATCGAATGAATATGTTAGCGAAATTTTAGCTTATCATCATTAAGACATTAAAAAAAATGAAAGATAATAACTCTCCGCTTGATTCTCACGTGATTTGAGGCATAATGAATAGTTGCCCGCTGAAAACCTTATTCTAGGCCAAGTAAATTTCCAACAATTTTGCCTCTCGATATAGCAATTCATCATCTATTGTTCGAAAATTGCAATCGTTCCGCACACTGTATTTTCTTGATTTTTTCCATCGTTTAAACTAGAGTTTAGGCAGCGTAATAAAATCAGCGATAAAATACCGGCCCCGGTATTTTCAAACCAAAATGCCAGCATACGATTAAACCTTCTTTCCTACAAAAAAATTTAGCATTCAAAAACCCCTTCTAAACGAAGTATAATTTATACTTGCTACATCATAATATAGTCTTCAAAACTACATATAAACTCTATCCGTTGCTAAAGAATTTCCTAGATGAATCAATTTCAATTAATACACTACAACGAGCATCTATACCTTATCGCGAATATAACGATATACTTCAGTCTGTACTATTAATCAGCAGCCTCTATTTATAAAATTATCGACAACTACATGCTACTTATAAATAAGCCCAGCAAATAGGCCACACAAGGCAGTTCGACTCTCATCTCGCACTCACATACAAATACATGAACCATCACAATAAAAACTAACGCGCATCCGCACAAAACAAACTAGCCTTTCTACGATTCTAATCGACTCAGAGGAAATTCCTCTCTTTCTCCGTGTCCCATCTCAAAAAAAATTCTCATCTACGACTGCACGCGCGCTCACTCGCGCTTTCGAGTCTGCGCTGTATGTAGCTCCCGGTCGAAAAGAGAAAGAGCAAAACCTGTCGGTACATGTATATATAGTAGGCCAAGCGAATTTCCAATAATTTCGGATCCACTCTATGGCTCTCCTCGATTTATAGCGCATTGTGCGCGAAGCCGAAAATTACGACCGTGTCGTATATACATACATGTGTATGGTGCATCGATGGTATCCTGACCTCGAAATATCAGGCGCATGCATGCACGCGCTGCATCCGATGCGCGCATTATAATACAGGTACATATACCCAAGCGCGTGTGTAACCCATTATTATCGTTGCCGCCACATGTAGCCAGCTGACAGGGAAAGGATGCATATATACCAGCAACAGGCAGCTCTGTGTGTCCCGACGCGCGATCGCATGCGTAATGACGAGAAAAGTCAGAGACGTAAACACGCGCAGCAGCAGCAGCAGCAGTAAAGCTATCCCACGAGTAGGTTTGCAAAGGTCGGATAAACCCTCGGCCTGGTTCCAGGCATGCGTGACTCTCGTATACCGCGCGCGTCTATATAGGTGAGCTGTGTTGCACGTGTGTGTGTGTGTGTGTATATGTTTGTATGTAGCGAACCGATGCGCGCGGTAATACATGCCAATTCAGCTGCGGGATTTTGCATTATACGACGCGCCAACGATGATGTGCCTTCGAACAGACACACACACACACACACCTGCGCTATAGAGAAGGTATATATACGGCGGAGTCTTTTATTGAGGCATCAAGTGAGCATAACAATTTATTGTCTGACATTTTCGTTATTACGGGGCTTGCGTTCTATACTGCGGTATCATTAATGAGCGAAATTTACTTCGTCGAGTCATGATTATGCAGTCGTGATATGCGATACACGTAAGATTCTCTCGCAAGTGCATAATTTTTTTTCTGCTTTTCGTGTAGGTATGAGTTATCCGAAGATATTTTTGGTTTTCTGCGGTTTTATGTGTTGTGGTTTTTTTTTCATTGCTATCTGTATTTTTTATACGCGCGTGATGGAATAATTACGTTGCGAGCTAGCTCGCACGATGAAAAATGATGCATACAAGGCACGGACTTTCCTCGTAATTGATTGCGCGTTGACGTAATAGAGGTAACAGAACTCTGTTACATATTACCGTATACATGAATAATATATAACAGTAGATTATAGCCGATCTATATTAACATTCATTTCATTAAACCATTAAAGGATTAATATATTCATAATCTCTCTTATTAAACGGCTAATTATGCGTGAACAATCACGAATGAATCGATTGTGCAACGGCCCGGAGGAAAATCAGCTCTTAACAGAAGAAAGAAAAAAAAACCGTATACATATATACCCACATACATAATATATATACATACAAACAACGCGCGAGGAAAAGAAGAAGAAGGCACTCAATTTAACGTTTAACGGTGCGCTTGCCCGTTTATAAACACTCCCCGTACTATATAACGCCTGCAGCAGACGCGCAGTTATAAATCTTGCGGTTAATCGCGCATCCCGCACAGTTCTAATCACTAATTACGCGAGAGAAAAAAAAAGAATGGCGCAAGTGGAAAAACAGTAGCAACTGCAGTCACTATATTGCGAAACTCTCGCGTGTATGTGCACGCGCTTGTTCGTATATATAAAGAAATTAACGAAGAATCTCCAGTTATACGCTCTTCCCACGCGTGTGCTCACCGTTTTCGCTATATATTATTTGCATAAAAGCGAGTCGCGACCCAAGTACAAGAGACGCCTCGTGCGGGAAATTTCTTCGTCTTATCACTGAGCGTCGAGGCGAGTAGATAATCATCATCTACAGCAACTATATATATATACACTCCCTCGGCGTATTACCCACACACATATTCTGCATAATATAACGCTTTTCTGGAGGAACATATATGTGTATACGTGCAACACGCCCGCGGCTATGGGAAACAAGATCTCGGGCACGCGTGTCTGTCTAACGGAGCTCTTCCCGCATAAATTCTATCCACGCGTTCGTATATACATATAGGTTCCGCATGCGACTTTGAATTTTCGGTTGTCCAATGGGCCGAGCGGAAAATTCAAAAGAGCGGGTGTAATAAAGCAGTGCGGTAGCGCACCTACAAACATCACGTATATACAGAACGTGAACGAGCGAGCGCCTCGCGTGGGAAAAAGAAAGGTCGCGCGTTCTATGCGCCGTAGTTTTCGTATTGTGTGCGCTCGCGCCGAGTTTTTTCCTTCCGTGCCGGAGGCTACAACGACGACGACGACGACGTCGGTGGCAGGGAGCACAGGTCCCTTCTCTTTCGATAGATTAATCTCCTGAGCGAGCGAGCGCGCGTGCGGGCTTTTATATTCCCGCGCTCTCTCGCGCGCAAGAGCGATGAGCGAAAAAATTGCCGGCCGCCTTTATCGCGATTTACACATATATACATACAGGCTTGTATGTGTGTGTGTGTGTGTGTGTGTATATAGAACGTGCCTCCTATAGTGAAAGTGATCTCGTTACACGCGGAGAGAGAGAGAGAGAAAGAGAGAGAGAGAGTGAGAGGGAGGCGCGCGCGCGATGACTTTTCGTACGTAATCGCGAGCGTGCGCGTATACAGCTCAGGTGTGCTTTTCGATTTCGCTGTCTTTGTTGTTGTGCACGACGCGCGGACTTTATTAAAAGCGGCGCTTGAACGATTGCCTCTGAGCGATAGGTTTTATTGATGGAATTACCAGTGTGCTACTATCTCACTTGGGTGATCTTTCGGCTGTCGATGTGTGTATGTGTATTTATATGTTTTGTGGTTGTTTATGTAACGCGCGCGATTTTTTTTGTGGTTTTTTTTTCTTTTTGGTAAAAGTTTGAATTTTTCGGGAAGGAATGCGCAGGTTAATTTATACGAGGTGCAAGTGATGGATTTCTTGATTGAGAACGTGTTTTGGAATGTTTTGATCTATTTCAGAGTGTGTGCTTGTGAACCTGTCCGATCTGATTTGTAATTATGAGTCTATTTACGCGTCGAATATTTTTGTTGATTCGAGAAAATTATATAAGGAACATATAGATACAATTATTTAATAGATTATTAAAAGATCTATTTAGTCTCGGAAAGTAGACAAAAATGCTGCGTTAATGAACAGCTGCTATACTCAAGTATAATTAGCTGGAAACAAAAATCTTGATAATAACTACATATCTCTAAAAATCATTTTTTGACAGCTCTTAATAAGCTTTTATCGATTAAATCCAGAATATTAATTTTCAAACATTTTTAATCGCCATTTTTGCAGTATATATCTCCAATACATTACGATTTCCCTAAACCCCGCATAATTCAAAGTCCAAATTGAAAAAAAAAACAACGAAGTAATCCATGAATCACTCCTTCACAATTAAGTCGTCTGTATATATAGCATATAGCTCAAGTGTATTGCAATCCTCTTATTAAAATCTCCTCGTTAACGTCTCACTCGACGTTCAAGCAGTACGTCAACGCTACCAGAGAGAAAAAAAAGTCCACCCTTCGAAATGAAGCCACGATACAGTCTTAACGGAAACGCGATCTTGGATCGAGCCAAATCCGCACTCGTGCGTGCAGCTCACGTGAATTGGCTTTATATATATATATGTATATATATAACGATCTCGCGGTAGAAAAGAGCGCAACGCAGCTCTCAACGCCCACACGGCGGGACGCAGTGTACGCAGCGTGTGCGCCTACGCGAGCGAGCGCAGTCCAAACGTGACTTTTATGCGCACGTTTTATACATATACACGGTGCGATCAGATATAATATCAAGAGGTAAAACTCGGTCGCGCCGTGCACACATAGACGCATACACACGCATGTAAGGGGACAGCAGTAGTATTTGCTATGGCGCAATTTCCGTTCGACGACGACGACTATCATATATATATATATATGTTATAGTCATAGTGTAGCTGTATAGGCACGCATCGGTTTTCGCGTTGATCGTGTTGTTACGTCTGACAAGTAAGGGGAAGGGAGGAGAGGACGGTCCTCCGATTACTTTCGCGTTTTTACGCGATTGCGGCGACGCGATTCGTGGGCCGCAAAGGACGACGACGATGACTGCGATGGTTTTTACGTAACGCGGGATGGGACGCGAGATTACTGGCCTCGAGTCGTCGATTTATTATCGGTGATTCGAAATGGAGAGCCACGTACAGATGCAGCGAGTTTTTTCACTGATTATTTCGGTTTCTTTTGTCGTGCCTCGGTGATCCGTATTTATTTAACGATATTGGAAGCGCACGAACGAAAACATTGCATCTTGCTTAAGTGAGAGAGTTCGAACCAATATGCAGTTTTTCAGCCGATCACAGGGACTTTCGTTTCTGTTGCTGCTGCTGCTGCTGGAAAAAAAGAAGAAGTTTACTGTTACACCGAGTAATGCAGTTTTTTTTTTTCATTTAAAACTTTACCAGTTTTGAGGTTTTTAAACGACCTTTTTGTTTTTTAAAAAGAAATTTTAAACGAACAATTTTATTAAATTTCTACATCTTTATTATTATTGGCCCGGTATACCATTAACAAATAATAATAATAAAAAAATCGAACTTTTCACGGCGCGAAAAACCCACACGCACACGCAGACGGGCAGAGCACCTGTGTTCCAATTTCTAAAAAACAAAGTCCGCATTCTTGTTGCATTTCTTCGACGAAAGCTGCTGAAACCGCGGTAAGCTTATATATCGACTCGGGTAAATCAATCAGCGGGTGAGGAGGGAAACAACGAGACGCGTACCGCGAACACGTTTGCGGTGACGAGTCGCAACATGATGACCGATCGAGATCGAAGAAGAAGAAGTCGAGATGCGTGGAAAACGAGTCTTGTTTCATTTCCCCGTCCATCTCAATAGTGCGTGTTTGTGGTTTTGAGCCTCTACACATATGTGCTTACAATGCATAAATTCGCATACATAATATATATATGTAGCGGTTGGCTGTTAAGCCTTTCAGCCGCAACAGTGGTGGCGGGAACCTTTGACCTCGAGCAATCAATCGAATTCAGAGTGAAGTGCGTCAGTCTCAGCTGTTCCTGAAAATCGTTATCGCTATATGTATATGTGCTTTTTCTTTGATAGCCCTGATGTGTGGAAAGTAAAATAGCGTAATATATAATAATGGATATATTATGGTACTTGTTTGGGTAATTGTTAAATGCATTGGTAAAGTACACTTTCGGCATTAGAGTGAAAAAGGTGAACTCTGCTAGGTGGCCCTTGACCTATTCACAGATTACAACAGTGTTTACGCACTTCTATATAGATATACTGATTATTGTATCTTATTCCCTCCTCGATAGCACTTCTAACTAATAACAACAATCTTTCGTCCAAATAAAATAATTGACTGACACAATCAAAGTAAATATTTAAACTATTGCTTTCTTTTATTTCAAATATACATGGAAGCAAAAGTATGAATGAACCTACTATTTGCCTCAAAAGTGAAACAAAATACAGTATTTTTCTGAATAACTGGATCGTCATAGCATCTATCCAAATGATAATTAGATTAGCAGCAACTGTTTACATTAATTCGAACAAAAGCACAGATATATACCACACATCCGAAAGAAAAATGAGCTCTCCTGATTTAATGGCATCTCAAACGAGAGCCGAATGAGAAAACCTCTATGGCACTCGCGCACGCGGTCGCTTTCTAAGGAAAATTACAGTTACCATTCCATTCAGATGTCAGCGTATATTTTACAAACCGAAAAATGCGCGCCTCTCTCGAACGACCGGCGAAATAACGATTATTTTTCCAGCGCCACTCCATTACCACCGCGTGCAGACCGTCACCCGCGGCCACACGTATATATACAAAAGCGATCTCGCGCGCACCAATAAACCACGAAGAGTAATACAGTCGACCCGTCGTCTTAAAGAAGAACCAAGAGAGGAAGAAGAGGAAAAAAAAGCACGGAAGGGTAGGCAGATAGGTGTATATATATGTATACAGTCACTTCGCACGGCATTCCAGGCGCGCGCGAAGAAGGGCGATAAAAAGCCCGAGGAGACAGCGCGCAAGGAGCAGCAGCAGAAGCGAGAGGAAAGAAACCAGGAAGAGCTTCACGAGTGCTGCATATAAAATTCTCTCTTTCTCTCTCTCTCTCTCTCTCTCTCTCTCTCTCTCTCTCGTTCTGTCTCACCATGGGAAGGGGGCAAGAGTGAGGCCCATCGAGTCGATTGCCTCCCTCTCCCTCCGGTGAAAGGGCGTGGGAGGAAGAGAGAAAGAGAAAGAAGACTGAGCGCATACCTGGGCGGTGCGCTCGCTCTCCAGGTATGCGCGCAGCACTCGCGCTCCGGTAGTGGGGAAATCCCTTCTCGCGAAAGAGAGTGGAGCGCCGTAGGAGATAGAGAGGAGGGGAAAGGCGCCTGCTAGCAGTATACACAGAGGCCCGCATCAGGAATCCCTCTCCCAGGTGAATCCTCGGCGCTCCATTCCGTTCGGGGATTTCACGGAAGATCGCACGGCCCCCGCCTGCACGCGCGTGCAGTACAACATACATATACGCGAGCGCGCTCACAGTGAGTGAGTGAGTGAGTGAGTGAGTGAGCGCACGGAGCAACCCTCAGTCTCAACGTTGCGCTCGACGAAGCCGGTCGTGTTGTGTACCAACGCTGCTTTTATATGTGTACTTTAAGATACATACATTGCTGCAAATGCTACCTACTTGCACTGCGCTCAAATGAGCTGCTGTCGGAAATTTATTAGGTTCGACGGTGAATAAGAAGCAATTAGCACGCAGTGTGTAACTGTACGGTTAACTTTCGTTATGTGTTGTTGTTGGTGGTGAATAAAAAAAAAAAAAAAGTTCTCACGAGTGCGCGAATAAGAAGCGAAGAGGAGAAAAGGAGAGAACTGTAGCTGCTGTCTGTGCACTCGAAGTGCGGAGATTTCGCGTCCCGTAGAGACGTCAAGGGTGGACGAAGCAGCGGCAAAGGAAGAAGAAGCAGTCAAGATGAGCGGCGACACGAGCGTCGACATCGTCTGGGAGCCGCCAACTCAGCTGAGCTCCCTTGACTGCTGGGATTATTCAATCGAACTCGATTGTCTTCGTGGCCCGGAAGGTATTTTTTATACTTGTTTGTTACTAGCGTCGTATAAAGTATAATATGTAAATGAGGAAGGAACACACGCGTGGGCTCTTGAACTTTGACAGGCACGTGCGCGCGTGATCTGAAATTCGCTTGTGTATAGGTAGAGAGAGAATCGACGCCGGCTGTAAGCTTATAAGCGGGTTCAAACATCTGCTCGAGGTATACTGCGTTATATTGCTAGAGGCGCGATTAAGGCTTTTCAAGTTTAAGTATGGATTATGGATCTCTCAGTTTTGTAGAATGTTTGGTTCCACGTATATTTTCCAAGTCATTTTTTTCTAGCAGCAAAAAAATAACGTTTAAAAATTATGAAATTCTATTCATTTTTTTTTTAATTTTATTAGATTTAAAATGTTCATAATCGCTGAGTTTCTTCTAGACGCAAGAGTCGCGATTTATCAGTATTTGATATAAAATTCTAAGAAAAACATTCGCTAACAAAAAGAAATCTATCTAAATCACATGCTGATGTCATTGGTCGATAAGATTTATTGCAATTAATGCGATAAGTTTTGTTATAATCTGCTGATTTCGATTTGTATTACAAAGTAAAACAAAAACTTGGTTTTAAAAAAATGCGGTAGCGATAAATAACATTATACTAAAACTCTGTAAACATCTGAAAATTTAAACTTTAAGTCTTCCCCCTAATGAATTAATACCGTACTTACAATTCACCTGATTCGACCAATCAACTGTTGATACGAAACTCTTTATATAGCAGTTCGTCCATAAAAAATTTATTCAAATGAGCTTGCACTCGAGGAAAGAAAAAAAGAAGAAAAAAAAGAAGCAGAGTACACGTGTTGCCCGACCGTATAACACGAAACCGATTTATTTTCCACTCAGCTCTCGCCTTTAAAATATACATTCTTATAACCGTATATATATACACACACACATGCACACAAACACTCATCACCAAACTGACGAAACTGGCGCATTCGCTGTAACGTACGCCGAGCGAGAATCACGAGCATTGCCGGCGGCCGTACCGGAATCGGCATTAATTATCGGTTTGCGAATAAACGCGCGCACGAGCGAGATATCAACGTTGTTCTATAATAACACGCGCTGAGTGATTCTTTCTTTTTCATTTCGCCACGGGCTACGATACGAGATAACTAGAGTAGTCAATTTGTGTGTGTGTGTGTGTGTGTATATATATATATATAAGAGATAGAAAAAAAGAGATAAAGGGGGTCATCGTCATCGACAGACGAAAAGTTACAAATCGCAGCGGTGGCCAAGTCGTGCGCCTGCGTAAAAATATTATACCTATTACCGATGATAACGAGGAGAAGCGCTCGAGCGCGCGCACGTAACAAGTTCAGGGCCACGCCGGACAAGAGTCATCGGCACTACTCGTGTAATTGGAGCAAGACGCGCTCGCCGATGATGGGACTTTCTATCGATTTTGTTTTACAACTTATTCTCCCCGCGCACGCGCGCACATGAGCGGAGAGGCTTTTGCACGATACTTCAACAGCTGACGATTTCATTAGACATAATTGCTCGAACAATTACCTTCACTCTCTGTTAAACGCGCGCGAGCGCCACTGTTTTATTTCAATTATGACGTCGCGTCATAATAGCTCGCTTGGATGTATGTTTATATATAGATATATGTACGAACTTTCTGCCGCATGCAAGGCATCAATGCCCTCGCGCACGCGCTGACAAAAAGTTACTTTCCGTTAAATTTATTCGACGTGAGTGATTTCTAATTGCAGAGCGTCTTTTTATTATTTTTTTTTCTTTTTATGCGACCGATGCACTCGAGTTAGTTTTATTTTTCAAAATAATAATAAGTGCAGCTGCAACAGCAGGCTGTTACGAGCTTTTTAACATTCATTTTTCCATGAAAAATTTCTCTAAACTCTTACTCCGCGCGTATAATAAGTCGATCGTCTACGATTTCTTTGAGAGTATAGTATCATGTATAAGAATAAATTCAATCTAAAACATTAACACATTTTTTCAAACTGAACCAATTAAAAGTGATTTAAAAAACATCCAAAGAATGTAAAAACATTTTTATCCGGTACGTTAAACAGACCAACGCGTTAAATGGAAATTCACTTGCCGATTTCCTGCATAACTTCACGTACTGCCCGCAATCAGCTCCTTCTCATAAAATTAATTTCAATACCAACTGCGACTTGAAAATCTATATAACGAACAAATTATTTGTAACGAGCGACTCTCTTTCTTTCTCTTCACCAATATATATATACATATATACACTTCTAGAGCTCGTGGAAAATTGCGCGCGCTTGCGCTGTATAGCAAGCGAGGAATGCGATCGTCAACGCGAGCGCGCGCTCGAGATTGCCGCAATAAAACCGGAGCGGCCGAGGCTTTGCGAGGTAGATGAAATGAGGGAAAGAGGCGGGAAGACTGCGAAGAAGGAGTGAAAAAGAGGCACGTGCGGAGAGTGTGCAGTGCAAGCGGCACGCAGAAAAAAACTATCGCAAAAAAGTGAGGTGGAAGCTGGCGACAGATTTCCGTTTAAGTCGAGCTGGGTTTATATTTGATAATGCCAGTTAGTTGGGTACAAGTATAGGGATTTTGCAGCTCCAATTTATAATTGGTAGAATGATACTAAATAATTTATTTTTGAGGGTAAGATAGAGTTTTCTCATTTTATGAAAAAAGTGTTATTAAAAAAATTTTAATAATGTTTAAAATTCGTATACATATTAGTAGAGATTTCAAATAATAACTTTATTTCGTTAATGTTTTTCTATATAATCGTTTAATTTTCCATTTATATATGAGTAAATTGTAAGCATTACGCGTAAACGCCACATTTATACTGCATATACTCACGGGCTGGGAATAATTTTCTCGACATTGTATAATCTGAAAATCTCTTGCAATTTCATTTTAATGCGATGTTATAACTGCGCATACTGATGTAACTTGAAAGCTCCCAGTATCTCCAAGTATCGATTAAAAATTATGAACGTTTACGGCCGAATTAAACCGTGCAATAAAAGTTCAATATATATTGAAAACAACAAGATTATTTCGGGAGGGACATCATTGCAGTTTACGCGCTCGTATAAACTTTTACATCGATGATTTTCGTCGACGCAACAACATCGTAAAAATTCCCTTATAATCACTTATATATACCATACACCATCATCTTCATACCTGCCACAGCCAAACGCTTAAAGGGCTAACGACCGTAAACGCAACTCTCGCTTGTTGTTTTGAAGTTTTTATCCATACGATTAATAAATTATAGGTCTCGTCACCCTGCTGTATCATGTATACAAGATTCCCGGAACAATCTGATCGTTCAGAGAAAAAAGTCCACGAAATTTCATTACCTTTTTAATGGAAAAAAAAATGAACGAACGCCTCCCCTCGCGTAAGGATAATTGATGTTATGACGGCACATACGCACACGTATTATGACAGAATAATTATCCAGCCAAAAAAGCACGGCACTTTCTTTAACAGTACATCTACAAGAGATCCCAACTACGGATAACCGCGCGTGCGCGTGCATTCTTCGAAAACCGCGCGAATAAGAGGCTATAATAACCCATGCAGCGCGTGTACCGCGACAGAATCGTCGTCCGCATTATACGCGGCAAGATTTATCGACCTCGTAAAATCCTGATTATATCAAGACAAATAATTCAAAGACCCTCAGGTATACATACATACATACATACGTCGCACCTATATAAGAGCGTGCAACGCAGTTTGCGTAATAGCCTAATCAGTGCTTTTCAGGCTCATGCAAAGACTGTATGGAAATTCCAATTCACCGCTGCATTCTCGATCGGTCGGCGCGTCGTTCACCGCGAAGTGCATCCATAAATCATCCTGAATGCACTTGCGTTTTCCGCTTAATTGCCTTCTCTCTCTCTCTCTCTCTCATAGAACTTCGACTAACATCCTAATAAACCCTGGTGTAATACGACCGTTCCTCCTATTCACACATAACGCTACATATGCGCCTATCTTTCTCTTTCTCTCTAAGAGCACCAACCGCATCGGCACCATAAGGAGCATGAGATCAATGAAAGAGTACCTACCTCGCGGTGGCAGCAGGTTGAAGGCGGCCGGGGCAATCGACAGATAGGGACAAAACGGTAGCCTCGCCGCGCGCACGCGCGAGAGCCGGTCTCTCGTCTTCGCTCGCCGCGGGGTCTTTAACCTGGTACATTCCTTCCTCTTCTTCCTTCTTTTTTTCTCTCGCCCTCTCGTCGCTCTCTTCCTTCTCTCCACGGACTCGCGCATCAAGTGTATATATCCGCTGATAGCGGGGCTCGCTTGGAAAATCGGTCGCAGCGTGCGGCCATCGTCACAACTACCCATCTCTTGCAGGTATATAACACGTGCGCTGGAGAGTCAATGGGAGAAGAGATGGGATTCGCGTACGGGGAGATTTGTCGTGATGCATCGTGAATGCGCTCGCGCACGCGTATATATGTTATACCTGAGGAGAGTGCCGTGATCGTTGTCATTGAGAATAAGCGTGAAGGGGGTTTGGACGAGGATGGTAGATTTTCGTAGTTGAATGGTGGTGTTGCGAATTTAATTGTAAATTTTTATTTTACCATGCTTGTTAATGATTTTTTGTAGTAAAAATTCCGATAGTTTATTGGGAATGTGGAGGACATTCAGATTCGTGAAAGAAAATATTATATGGTGTTTATGATAAACATCGTCGTTTTTTTAGCGATTTTGATGGTTTATGTAGTACAATGAATAATTTTAACTGTTCATTCATATATAAACTTCTATTAGTTACTAAAAATTTCATGAATTAATCTTCATTGATTCATGAACGCTCTTACAACCTAATGGATTTATATAAGTCATTAAGATAGGATAACGGTATTAATAAGATTATATGTCCACATTATCTGCGATGTTAAATTATCCGATAACCTTTTTATAAATAAAATCCTGTTCTGCGCATTTCCTTGTACTTCGTAAGCAATCATAGAAACGATTAATCCACAGCATTATCAATATGATATCCCACAGTCTAGCTTATCAATAAACAAAAGAAAATCACTGTAACAAATCGATACACCTCTTATACTCTTTTCTCGACCAATAAAATTTAATTCCCCGCGTCTCTACCTTGCCCTCCCCTTCTTCGAGGAATTCGAGCCTCGTCATCTCTCTCTTCTCAAAAGCCCTCGACCTTATAATAGACACCGGGGGGTATACAGGTACTACATGCGCATATCGCAGCGTACTCGTATAAGCACTTCCTCTACAACCCTCCTACCTATACACATATATATGTATACATGTACTAAAGCGCATGGTATTTCGCTTTGCTTGCAGATTTGCAGCTGGCCGCGGAGCTTGGCAAGACGCTGCTGGAGCGCAACAAGGAGCTCGAGAATTGCATAAAGCTGCATCAGACCACAATCGATGATCAGGCGCATGAGATAGAGGTGAGAGATAAATGTATAAATTTGAATTTCACCTTTTTTCGCGCTCGCGCCGGCTCTTTTCTCTCTGCGCCGCGTACGGAAGTGAATGGAGCGAGAGAGGAGAAGAGCAGCGAGCGCGAATATAATACACGGAGATTCACTTTGTTCGACGCGGCAGGCGATCGTCGCACTCTATTTGCCATGCTGAATGGGCGAAATGCGCGAGAGTAAGAGATCGCGTGAGAGTTTGTTTTCAGTTTGCATAATGTGCGCGCGTCTGCTGCCCAAACGAATTATACTATATATTTTAAATAGTTATTTTTAATTAGAATATTTAATAGTAAATTCGAACAATTCAATCGGAATTTTAATAGAAAATTTTTCTATTTTCGATGAAATATATTTCAATTTGTAAACGTGGATTAAAAGAAACCCCATTGTTATTATTCTTTTTTATATACCAAGTTATTTAATTTAGGTATAAAACACGAGGAATAATACCATGCTTTTTTTCTTTATTGTTATAGTATACGAAAAAACAAGCAGTCGCTTTAAGAGAGGCCAATGAATCACGGTTAAAAATCTACGAACAACTAGAGGTCAACATCCAAGATCTTGAAAGGGCGAATCAGAGGCTTGCACTCGAGAATGCCAACGATAAAAGGCAAATAAAAAGGTAGGTCAACGAAATGAATGATGTACCAAGCGATAAATGACATATTGATTTCTGAAAAAATTTAAGGGAGCTATCCTACTTTTTAAGGTCATGCCACACCCAGCCGTTATCGACTATTGTAGAAACCCGTTTTCTTTTTAATTTAGTTCTGAATTTTCAGAAAATTTAAATAAAGAATTACAACGTGTCAAAAAAATGTTTTTCTAGAAATTTAAAATTGAATGAAAAAGTAGGTCCTTGTAATAGTGAATAACGTTGAGATCTGACCTATAAAATCGTAGATCAAAATTAAATTAACAACTGACATAATGCTGATACGCATTCTACTTTTATTTGACACAGCCAATGCTTCACAATCGACACACTCGAGTCACGCTTCGACGAGCTACAAAAGAAGTACGATGAGCTGAACATGCGATATGAAACCCTTCTGCGGGAACAACAAACGAAATCGTCGGACACCAGCTCGACTTCGAACGTCAGGACAGCGCCTTTGCGCGATGGCAGCACACAAAATGTAAGTATATTACATAAATAGAAATTTATAAATTTTTTCGATTTTTGTATAAATTTCTCCGATTTCGGTATAAATTATTTCGATTTCGTTATAAATTTCTTCGATTTCAGTCACAAAAATATAAAAAATGATGATGTTTGCCATACATATGAAGTTTAGCAAACACCTGATACCGCGTGTACAATGCCATTTTACATATACAAATAATTAAAGATACAATTAATTAATATTTAGTATATAATAAAATGATTTATTCGCTATTTAATACATAAATGATTCGCATCACTTCGAAAAATTAACCAATCACTCTTCGTGTAGATGGCTGTGTCACCAAGGCGAACAAGTCCGGACGACGAGCCGAACAGTAGTATCCATCAGTTGGCAACAGCAATGGCGAACGACGAGGACGTGACGAGGCTGCTGCAGCAGCTGCAGGAGGCGCGTTCACAGCGGGCGCGCGAACAGAAACGCGTGAGCGAGCTTAAGGAACAGCTCGATGCCATTCTCCACGATCATGCGCAAATGGAGGAACAGTTGAACGTGTGGAAGGCCAAGGCTCAGGACATAAAGAACCTACAGGATGAGATCAACACCCTCGAGGAAGTCAGGTATGCGATGAACTTTTTTCCCTCTCTTCCTCTGTCACTCTTCGAGTTGTTTTTATTTATAATGTATGTCGAGCGTTGTGTTGACTGATGCAGAAGCGTTCCGCGAACGCAGGCCCATTGTGCACAGTACTGTTTTGTTGCTCTTTGTGTAATGTGAAGCTTTTCAAGGGTTTAAATTGCCTCGGAAATCTAAATTACGCGATTTTTGTTCGCGCTTGAATGCCGACGTGTCTACGCACGCGTGCACGTGTGTTTTTACATACTGGAATGGAATGGGGGATCGGTTTGTGCGGTGTAAGAAGAGAGTATGCGATAAAGATTATTTTTCAACTTCGGCAGAGTGTATAATAGGAAGATTAAAGGTTGCGTTCAATCCGATTACGTGTGATTTATCTTTAAAAATCTTAACATTTGTTTAAAATTAAATAATTAAAATCCTATTCAATTATTATCCGTTTTTGCACTTATATACATTAACGTTTATACTGTCAATTTATAAAATCGATCGTTAAATCGCAACCAAAATCAATCTCTACGACAAAATCATAAAAAAAAATGTTTCTAAAGCCACGCATTCAATGAATTTCCAGGCAAGGACACCTATGCGGTCGCTGTCTACGCGGCACTGACTCACGCGCGCAGGACGAGCTGTCGATGATGTACGACGGCGAGGAAGACGACGAGATCAGTCTCGCCGAGTCACTGGCCGACAGTCTCCGCGACGCCGATACCACGCTACAGGTAAACTATTCCCGTCCACACCGTCATCACCCGCGACAACACCATCGAAATCACCACCACCACTACTATTATTATAATCACCGTCCATCCCACAATGATAATAACGACGACAATGTTGTCGTTAACGCGAATGACAAAGAATACCGACATCAACCCTCATTGGCATCTCTTTGCATGCTACTCCTGTGCAGTCTCATGTCCAAGACGCTGCTCTATCACGCGCTACGCACGCTCCTCATTTCCGCACTAACCAAGCTCTTCAAACCCTACCATTACACTGCGAGAGACAGCTAATACGTTGACTATTGAGCTATTTATATATATGTAGCTGTGGCTGTATGGAAATAGAAGTTGAGTGTAATTTTTGAAAAAGGGTTTTGAAAAAGAGCATAAATACTGTTTTAAACTGCAATTTTAATATCACGTTAAATTTCTCGAAAAGTCACTTATTGCCCTTTTTCCGTATAATCATAGGTATATAGTTGGTTGAATGTTGTGGATCGTGGTGTTACATATAGATTATAAGCCTTTTAACTGATTTTTACTGATTGCATGACGGCTATTACGCTATATATATATATATATATATATATATATATATAGTGGTTTGAAAAAACGATGTCGGTTACTGCATTGTGTCTTGCCTTTTATATTGTGCATATTTTGTCGTCTTTTTTCTTCTTTTATCTTATTAGGTATATTATTGAAACATCATTTTTTCAAACAATTTATTTTACTAATACAACTATATGGTAAACTAATAAAGCGAAATCCGAGATAGAAAAATCCGCCACCGATGTGTTCCGTATTTATACTATTTATTTATTTATTTATCCCGGCTAGTTTTTCTATCAAAGATATTGCTCAAAAGTCTTGTAATTCGATTCGCCGACTATCTTATACTTCTGCCTTCCGTCATTCCTCGAAGTATATATATATATATATATATATACACACACACAATCATTACTCGTACTGATGAGAAAGAAAATAAGTAAGAGCCAGTTGGGTAACCTGATTGAAGGATGAGGAAAAAAAAGAAACGCGTCCGCGTGATCTCGCGGTGGATGCTGTTTGTGGGTTTGGAGAGTTGTCTATTACGATACGCTATGCGCATGAGAAATAATCTCTCTATCGCCCCGTATATCCACTTCCCCCCCGTTCCCACCTTATCCCGCTTCAAAATAGTAATCATCTTTTGTTTGCTTTAGGGTTTTGCCGCAAATCGCACGATTTCTATGGCTATTAACGAGCCTGAGAAAAGCACTAGTCGCATCTGGAAGATAATGGCTTGCTTGTGGAATTCGCCTTCGCTTCTCTGTCTGTTCTCGAGCAGGCTGGGCTCCTTAACTCCTTATAGAATAGTACCAAAGTTCGTTTGCAAGCTGTTGAGACCTTTCTTTATACCCATCCTAGTGCTCAAACGCCTGATGCATCCCAGACGCCTCATGGCGACCCTCTATTGAGTGGCCGGGGTGCATAGTTACTGTATATATTAAAAAACTCGAGCTTATTATTATTAGTTTTTTTTTGTGACAAATGAAATGGAGATTCTCTTGCGTTCTTTGGTACTTTCTTTTATCGGTATAAATATGTATTAACTCGCACAGGCGACTACGCTTTTGCTAATTTTATTAACGCTTTATTTATTAACGTTTAGGATAATTATTTTTTATTGGCGCTGTAATTTTTGTAAAACGAAGTTTATCCTGACAGGAATGCTGGGTTATCTTATTTTCTGCGAACAGTATTGAAATAAGCGTCTTTAGTCTCCTTGCCAATAAGTATATTCTAACAGTACTTATGCACCTTGTACTTTTCATACATACTTACATTATTAATAATCTATTGACTGCGGACTCGCAATTACTAAAGTTTCTTTAACAGTCATTAACACTGCTTCTTATTAATACTTTATTTTAATCTTCTAATAATTACGTAAAACTGAAAATCTTAAACTATGATTGTAATATCTAAAATAGAACTATCAAGTTCATAATATAAAAATTTGACAGTGTATGTATAATATACAAATTATTCTTAAAAATATTATATTTCATAAAAAAAAGTATTTGACAAATACTCTTAGTATTATAATTTTAGAATAATTATATGCATACAGGTGTGTACGGTACATTTGCGTAACTATGATTTCTTAACATTACAGTTCAATTTCTTGAGGTCGTACTAAAGTAGTTTAACTAGATGTAGGTTACGAAAATAAAACTGTACACAAGTATACATTTAAAATGTTCTAATTAGTTAGTTAAATCATCGCCAAAATTCCAAAGAAATTATGAAATCGAGAAACACGAAATTTTAAGAAATACCCGCGTGAAAATATTATATGAGATCTCATATGAGATCATAATTGAAATCTCATGTAGATCTCATGTAGATCTC
>JAYJLV010042034.1:0-22780 GCA_036873485.1 Torymus texanus
CAGCGCGTCAAAATACATAGGAATACATGGGTCTAGTCAAAAGTTCCGCCCACTTTTTTTTTGTGTGCCGGTGTTATCATCGTCTTTAAAATTACAGACGCTTCCAAATATAATATCAGTTAATCGAAGGTTCATTGTCCTATTATTAAACCATAACTCATTATCGTCTCAAAATCTTATTTATTCTAAATATCCACATCCAACGATAATGAAAGAAAACAAAAAAAAAACTTACATTTACTTTCTACCAATCCCGTTCTATTCCCCCTTCATCGAAATTCCCTCGCGTCTCGCACTTTCAGAACGAATAACTTCGCAACTTCACGCGTCTATGAGCTTTTGGAAAGGCACTTCTTTGTCGACCGGAAAAATCAGCACGAAGTTACATCTACAAAGCTTTCATCGACTACACACCTCTTGTAACGATCCGCATACGTGTTTACACGCACAAACTGTGTTATCGCATATTCCACATCAGTGAAGGCCGACCGAATCTAGCGTTTCAGGGATTTTCAAAATTATGCGTACTCGTACCAGAGGGAAATATTTGCGTTTCCACCCGGAATGCGAATGCCTATGTGTGTTGGAAGAGAATATGAGGAATGTAAAAGGGTGTTTTTCCGATTTTTCAAGTTACCGATTGAATGTTATAGGGCGCAGTCGCTTTTGGTTCTTATAATATTTGTCGCAGGATGTCTTGTTGAACATTATCAATGTACGTCGGAAAGGGAATTCAAGGTTGCATACGTCACAAGTCAAAGGGTTCTTACTAAAGATTTATCAATAATTAATTGTCGAACCTGTCAATGATTCGAATTTCATTCAGAATAGCGTCCCATTTTTAAATTTGGTTCGATTCTTATTATCTTGTTTTGGTCTTGTATTATTCTGATAAGAATTCTTAATAGATCTAGGAACTTTAAAAAATAAAAGTTATGCCCTAAGAGGGTTTAATAGTTCTACTTTGCCACCAACCGTCTATTTACAGACGGAACACGTAAAGATAATTAATATAAAAAAAAACATCGATGTTTGCATCTTGTACAAATTCAATTGCCTTAGACGATCTTGAAATACAACATTTTATAAAATTCCGTCTGTTTATTCTTGATACAAAATTTCGTTAATTTTCATTCCAAGAATAGACAAAACTGCCGTCGTTTTTTGTCTCGAAACATTCTAGGACAACGTATTACAAGATTACACAGAGAAAATAAATTTATTTAAGAAGTAAATGGCAATTCTTTTTTTATATTGACAGATTAAAAATGAGAAAACAGGTTCGTAATAAATTATTAATTTTTTAAGGCACGACCTAAATTTTGAAGACACCGATAACAGCTAATTAAACAAACAACTACTATGAAACAAACTAAGTACTGTGACGTTCTTAAATTTAGCAATAATTATATACAAATAGAAGCGAACGCAAAGAACTAAAACTGACTAAAATCAATGCAGCCGCATAGTTGCAAGCGAGTCGAAGGGTCGACGGGAAACACGGAAATACCGTGTAAACAAATAAGCAACCCTTCGAACGGAACTTTAGACAGATTTATTTCGTCCCCGATTGCGAGCTTGCACCGCTTATGACAATCGAATGTATATTGGTAGTACTTATTGTTTCCTTTGGAAAGTTATAGTAATATTTCCTTTTACGAATTAATTAATGATTATGCAGAAAATTTTTGTATTTTTAAACAAATTTCATATTCTGCATTGTTCTAAAATCATTCAACATATATTTTATCAGTTTGAAAAAAAAAACATGAGTTTTACGCAGAAAGACGAATGTCAACGTGCCATTCATTAAAATTTGAAAATTATAAATTTCGACATGCTCGACAAATTCTTGATTAACCAATGAATATGGAAAATGTCAAAATTTAATGACACATTAATTAATGTTCAAAAAATTTAAATATTGATGTATGAATGGTAATTTGTTTGATTTCTACTTTCGAATTTTCGATTCACGGAAAAACTCATTTGGCGCGACATGAATTAAAAAATTTCAATGATTTTCGCAACTTCCAAATTTATTGTAATGTCCATCAATTCTTCACTTTTGACGTGAAATATACATTGCACATTCAATGGGATTCAAACCAATTTCTGTTTTGATTATATACGGTATATAAAAAGCGTATGAATAAATACAGGCTGGAGTATTTTTTTAATTAAAGAAAATATTCGTTTGAATTCACCACAGCGTCGCTTTAAATTAAACACGTATTTTCTTAAATTAAATTACAATTTTTTTACAGTCATACTTAAATACGTATATCCCTCCTTCCTCCTCAAAAAAATAAAAAATTTTCAACCTCGTCATTCGATTTTCCCATCGGATATTATACCATAATCCATGTTTCTTTGTACTCACAAACTCTCAGAAAGCCTACACACTCGTGCACAAATCCACTCCTGTGCTCGCTCCTCAACAACCTCCCTGCTATATATTTATACCCCTCAGAATTTCAATTTCGAGTGTACTTCTTCTCTCTCTCTTCGTATATTCGCAAGAAAAACCTCTCGATATCAGAGGCGAACGCGTGCACGACCGATAATCGAGGAGCCGCTCGAATATATCGCGAAATTAAATAAAACCTCAAAATAATGATTGCCAGTCGGAGTTAATGAGCTTCCCCTCCCCCTCTCCTTTCCCCTGCCCTCTCACCAGTGTATAAACACGCGTTGAATTTCGTTTGCGAAAGGAGCAGCGCCGGTATTCGGATTTACAAAATATTAATAATGTACGCGGGCACTCGGACTGCGGATATGTTTATTATAAGTATGCAATTTGTTTTATTGTGCGGTTGCGCGCGTGTATTATGCGCGCAGCAGTTCGCTCGCATGAGTTTAATATTAAAATTTATAATAAGGTGGAATTAGTTTATACGGTAATCCTGCTGACGTATCGCTCGTCCTCTATATAGTCGTGTTATTTTTTTGTTTTTCGTTTGTCAATTTGGCTTTGTGAATCTGAACAAAAAGGCTTCTTTTTTTTGGTACGTATACAAACTTATGTGACATGTCGATTTCATATACGTACCAAGGCATACATTGTACACGTTCAAATGCAATATTCTGTTTGTATAATTATTTACAAATTTTAATTTTAATTTACATCAAAGATGTGTTGAGGGGGAACATGTAATGTTAAAAATATTCACGATAACAATCAAAATCAGTTGCAATAACTCTACTGAATTTTCAACGAGCACTACTGCAATTATTCATTTCACGTTTCACTTAACGTCAACGAGACAAACGCTTGTTGCAACGTCTGATACTTTCCATCATTCTTCGCCCTCTCTCTCTCTAATCGGCCTCCAATTAGAGATCTCCTGTAGTTTTGAGCAGATAACAGTGTAACGGAATTACAGTTGGCGCGTGAATAAGAGGCGGAAGCGAGAGAGAGAGAGAGAGAGAGAGAGAGAGAGAGAGAGAGAGAGAGAGAGAGAGAGAGAGAGAGAGAGAGAGAGAGAGTAATTCTACGCCCTAAATACACAATCGCAAGTTATATTTGCGAGCAATTTTTGGGAAATTATGAGAATAAAGGCCGAAGTTTCAGAGGATCCTTGGCATGGACGAGTAAGTTCGCATTAGGAAGGTGGAGGGTTTCTGCAAGTCGGCAAGATTTACGATTTAACAAGAATTACAGGATGAAAAATTTTCATTTTTTTAATTTACAAGCGTCGCATCGGAAATGAAATTCATCTGTGTAACGCAATATTTCAAACTCATACACGAAACATTTCTCATTTCTATTTTGTATAACATTGAATGCCTTTGTTTTCTTAGTCTCGAAACTTCGTAAAATTCAAACAACACATCCTAAACTAAAAACAATCCATAAAAGTGTCGCGACGTGTCAGGTTTTTTCTTTCTTTTTTTTTGCACGCTCGTGCGAACTATATTCATGAATTTTTTCGTCAAAATAACGTTATATTACAGTGAGTTCAAGCAAGCAGTCGAAACTTTATAGCATGGGGTGAAACGGAGGGGAGGGAGAGCTTTTGCATCGTAAAATGTAACTACCAAAGTTATAGTTCGAACGTTTTATTCTGAAAGACTGCGCATCTAACTTGGTGCCGTATTACACACTAAACTTCGCACTCTAGTGCCATTAAATATTAAATACTTTAGTGACATTAATTGCTGCATACTTTAATCTGATGAGAGCATAAAACAGTCTGTTACTATAAAGCTCCGTTAATAAATAATTAGATATGAAAATATTTGTTATGATTTTCAATAAATACTTAATAGCTTCGAACGTGCTGACCACGTTAAAAGCTCATTACCGGATCGATAGGTTTTGAATTCATTGTTCTTTTCTTTTGATCTAAAATTATCATCATTTATAATCATCTTTATAATTCATGCGATTCTTCTTATCAAATATTAAAACAATAACAATATAATTCTAAATTAAGTCGTTAAAAATATTAAAAAATATTTATTTTTTATTATAAATATTTTTACTCACTTTAATCTATATCTCAATGAAAAATTTTATTTTCTACAGTTTTATACGTTTTCATATATTTTTCTATATTTCTACTGCCTTTAGAAAATGAAAAAGTATGAATAGCTATGAACAGAAATTAGTAGAATTTAGAAACTAATTGAAATCATTGCTGATACAATTTAGTTCAACAAAATTAATCATAATCGTTTGTTAATTAAACTTTGGAATATCGATGTGCACAGTAACATAATTAATGTCATAATATCCGATAAATCACAAGCTGTAAACAGCAGATCGGTGCATTCTACCTGATTCAAAAAATCATTGGGGTTTTATTATTTTGTCTTGTTCTCCAATAATATCGTTAGTATAATAAATAATGTAAATATTTTGATATACGATGGTAAACATTTTTGTAAGAATAAATACTCTGAACGATACCACAAATCTTCAAAAAGACACTCCTATAAATAATCGGCCTGTTGAAAATGAATTCGATCTTAATCCAAGAAAATGTAACACTACATCTTTTTACAAACGCCGTAGCCCACTTTTATCGGATTACATTATGAGCGGCTCAAAACTTGATAAAGTGAAGGTTATTAATAATCTCGGAGTCCACTTTAAGACGTCGCTCTCGTGCTCTCATCGCATAGATTTCGTAGTATCAGAAGCTTTGAATCTATCTTTACAAGATCTTGGTATTTGTCGAATTTCTCATACTTTTCATATATCTGGTTTCCCGTCATTGCAATCTTAGAGAATTAGAGTCAATGCAATGCATATATTTGTTCATCATGGTTACTCCGAAGCAGTTTAGAGATTACGATTGCATTTTCACCTTCAAATTGTTAAAAAAATCCCTTTAAGGGCGTTACCGCGTCTTTTGATTACCTACAATTGACCAAACTTATAGAAAGCAATGCAATAATAAAATTCTCACTTAATTTCCAATTATTATTCCACAGTTAATCGTGTAAAACATTCGTGTAAATCTCTCCTTTCTCTCGTTACAGTGATCGATAGCATTACCAGTTGTTAAGAACGCCAGTAGATAGCTTTCAATAAAATAGTAAATCAGGTACTATTGGCAACTTTTCACAATGTCCATTTTACATTTTACGACTGTAAAAGTGGCTTACATCTCGTCTAATGAACAACAGAGAATGAAAAAATATAGTAAACTATAAGAATGTGGCTATATATTCAACTTCCGCAACTCATCTAACCTTATACCCTTTTACACGTGCAAATCACCGAACTAATCCAATCCCTTAACAACCTCTAAAACACCATGTCCACAAAGCAGCGTGTGCGTTGTAAACACAGCGCGTACGATCGCGAAAGAACCATTACAGTAGAATAAGTCGGTCTGACCAAACCCAATCCGCTACTACTGAATCGTTCTCCCTCTCATTCCTTCTCACTCCCTATCTCTTTCACGCGAGTTTCTACCTCGACCCCGGGGCGGTCCACGACGAGAAACGAAGTGACTTGTTTGCACTTGGAGTAACTGTATATTTCGTTCTCTCTCTCTCACTCTGTCCTGTAACTGCTGAAATCCCAGTACCAACTGTAAGTTTGGTAATCGATATAATCCGGGCAGAGAGAGAGAGAGAGAGAGAGAGAGAAAGAGAGAGAGAGAGAGAGAAGGAGGAAGTGGAGGAGGTCGAATGGTTACAGCGTCAAGACGGTTTCACCACTTACTTACTCGAAATTGCAGCTGCTGTAAACTTTCACCAGTAATGAATTGCCCTGGAGATTGGGGTTTAATTGGTTAGAAGAGTAGTTTATTTTGCAATTATATTGAGGTATGATGTAATAATATACTTTCTTTCGGTAGTTTTACTTTTACCGCCCATTAGTCCCGACTAAATTGAACAATACAAGATTTTACTTCACATTTAGTTTACAACATTGTTTACACTTAATTTTTCGTAACAATCGCTACCTAATTATATCATTATTCAAAATCCATTCATCATTACTACCACACAGTACCCAAAAAAGGAACAAATTCAACATTCTCCATCTCTTCATCGACAATCCATTCAAATCCAGACCCAACCTTTTTAAAATACCGTTACTCCTTTTAACCCCCTAACACACACCCTCACCCTATTATAAAACGAAACCCCGTTCTACCTATACTAACCACCTTTCAAAAGCTCTTCGATCCCTACACCATCTTCTAACCTTCGAAAAGAAATTCTTCACCCCCTCTAACCCCTTCACCAGAATAAAATCCTGCGGCATCCCAACTCCCGCGCTTCAGTGCTGCTGCTGCTGCTGCAGCTTGCATCCAACCATCGGCTCTTCTCTCCCTCTCTCATTCTCGCGCCCTTCGCAAGCTTTCGTCGCTCGGTCGCTCGGTAGCGCCACCCGCCGACCTCGCAACCCTCCCCTCACGTCCCTCCTTCATCCCCTATCTCCCCTCCTCCATAGAGCTTAACTACAGAGTTCTTGCTCAGTTCTCTCCTACTCCGTCAGTACGATCACCACCACCACTGGCTGCAGCAGCAGCAGCAGCGCACCCTCTGACACCTGCATCGCAATCCTCTTGGGGTGTGTGTGTGCCTCGCGTTACCGCGGATTGGTTACGTCCAAAGGGAACAGCCGCGGAGAAGGGGTTACATACGGCAGCGCCAGACTCTGAGCTTGCAACGCGACTGCGCGGTAGAGCAGCGCAAGAGAGAGGGCCGCGAGCATAAAATCCCTCGCACATGCCCCGGTGCATTCATTAGGGGGTACGTTCCCGTGTTCGCCGCCGTTGCCGCCGTTGTCGTTCGTCGTCGTCATAGCCGCCGCCGCCGTCTTCGCTGCTGCTGCTGCCGAGCGGTATACGGATTCTCTCTACTCGCGTGCCCAGTGATAGCCGCTCCACGGGACTGTAGAGACATGCACACGGCAGCGCGGGAGATTCGAACAATCGTGAGCGCGCGCGCGTATCAACTGCACTATACTGCTACTACTACTACTACCGATTGTAGACGCGCCGGTTATGCACTTATACGCCGCTCGTATAACTCGTCAGCATAGACACTTGTGATCGTGGTGATCAGACCCAAAAGAGATAATAGAAAGAAAACAAAAAAAAACATTATCGTTGTTCTTTCGTCTTCGATCATTATAACACACCTATCATCTGCATCATCGTCAACTGAAGATATAAACGTCAGCTGGTGAGCTGAGTGCACCGCACCCAGAGAAGGAGGTGGAGGTGGAGGAGGAGGAGGATCTTGCAACCCGGAAGACTATGCAGAGAGAGTGACGTCCTCCGGACCTATTCTCTATTGAGGCCTTGGCAGCGGGGCCGCCATCGACGGGATTTTCATGTCCACGATTTATCGCAGTCCAGGTAACACGAGCG
The DNA here is from genome assembly GCA_036873485.1 of Torymus texanus. Lineage (NCBI taxonomy): Eukaryota > Metazoa > Arthropoda > Insecta > Hymenoptera > Torymidae > Torymus > Torymus texanus. The sequence continues at coordinate 7,845 of JAYJLV010042034.1, forward strand.
AGCTTCCGTATACCGAGCGATATATACATATATTTATAGCAAGAGATTATGCGATATCTACATCCAAATATACATATAGAAACAGGCGCGCGCGCGCGAGCGAACGAGCAAACGAGCGAATGTCACGTGAGAGGAGGATATGACGCAACGATGAGTAAACTTTGCCGGGTGCGTATATATGCAATACACCGATGATGACGAGCGCGCTACACGCGAGAGGATGCAACGATCAATGTCACATACCACGTCTCTTTGAGCTTTGTCGTTATTATCGTCTGTTATTATACCTGCACCCATATATATATCCTTATTTTATGTTGATCCATTAGTATAATTACCGTTAAATTATATAGCTGCTCGTACACATGTTTTTTATCATTTGCTTTGCATACCGTGATACATGTGAGTGTTGAAAGAGAAAAAGAAAAGCTCAGCCTTCGGGACTCGTACAAGCATCGTCGCTGGGCACGTGACGCGCCTCTCAAATGGACGCGATTTACTGGACCCCTTGAGCCGCGACAATTTGACACGCCGCGCCGAAGGCTGAACGCTGAATAATTGTATATATAATGTTTATGTATGAGAAAGAAGATCTTATCATATCTATCCGTACACATGCGTGCACATTACAACTTCTCTTTCCCTGTATCAATTGACGAGAGGGAGAGAGAGAAAGAGAACGAAGGATCACCAGTAATTTGGCAATCAGCCAAATAGCCTGGCTCTGTGCTACCCTTCGTTGTATATATATATATACGGGCGGGCGGCTGAAGCACCATGCGAAAACCGCGTGACTTACGAGCACAACCACCCGCCCGAGCCCGCCGGCAGCGGGAAGTAGGCCAGAGAGAGAGAGAGAGAGAGAGAGAGCGCTTACGTAGCGCGCATGCACGTATATATATACACGTGTAGAGGAGGAACGCGCCGTCGAAAAGTCCATTAGCAGGCGACGACGGCAGTGGCGATCTTTTGGTCAAAGGGTTCTCTCTCTCTCTCTCTCTCTCTCTCCTGTGGTTGTCTCTGTGCGTATATGTGTATGGATAAATATGTATGTAAGAGAGAGTGAGAGAGAGGGAGAGAAAGAGAGAGCGTGAAAATCGTTGGTCGATGTGGTGCAAACAAAAAAAAAAGGAATAAAGTTCGCAGGTCGTTAAAACTTTGAGCCGGAGTTGGTAGAGTAGCAGATACGGTGAAATTTTTCGCGATTTTATTCGCGGTGGTGAAGTGGTTTTACAGTTGAAGCTTTTTTAGTAGTTTGGGTCTCGGTCGTGAGATATAGTAAACAAACGAATGATAATTGCCTGAGTATTTATTTTCGTACGTTTACGTGTATAATGTATTATATATATTTATTCGTATGAAAGAAATATGTATATATAATGACGAAACAGCAGGATGATTGTTTTTTTCTGTTGGGAAATAAATCATAATTGAACGCCGGGGACCACGCGATTAAATTGTCATGCATACATAGATGTATGATAAAATTTTTGGTTTTATATACAATGATTTATTACGGTAAAAAAACTGATTTAAACGTGATTTTTGAAAATGTAATAAACTATAGAGATAACTTTAAAAATCTAAACGAAGCTCCCCCTCACAGGGTATAAACCGTAGAGTCTCAAACGAGTCTATCTATAGAGATAAGCGTTTCATTATCGAGTACTATAATATATAAGAGAGAAAGAGAGAAAGAGAAAGAAAGTAAAACCAGCTGTGATACCACGTATACTTAATTCTCGTATATTTAAGGGTAGAAGAGTACACACGCGTACACTATATAAGATAGAGGGATAAAATAATTACTCCGGCTCGAAAGTAATTTCGACCGTTGCTGCTTATACGACAAAGCGTTACAGAGAGAAAAGAAAATAACCTCATCCTCTCGCGTCGACTGCAATCAAAGCACCGAGTTTCCTTTGCTACGAAAACGTGCAAATACATATATACATATATATGCTACCTCTCACGTGGCTTTTGTCGTCGTCGACGTTCGCGCGCGCGCGCGCGTGTCGAGTTTCCAAGCGCGAGAAAAAACGCACATGTTGTATACACATACAAGAGAGGCTGTGATATATCATACCCGTACGATATAGAGTTTCGATATACAACGAAGTCCCAGCCGAAGCGCGAATATAATGCGGACACATTGCGTTTATTTTTCTTTTTTCTTCTTCATCGTCTTCTACGATTTCGATTGTTACATCTATGCGTATATTTTATATATAAGTTCCATAGAACGATGAGCTTTTTAATGTATAATTTATATACATATATGTGAATAGAGATCGCTTGCGAGTGGTATATTATAATATATTAGGGTCGGTTGAAGAATTAAGTGTATATGTATATATATTTGTATAAATGTATAGTATAAGCAGCAGGACGAGGAAGATATCGCTTTGCAATTCACGTACAGGCATAATATAGATAGTAAGTAGAACCGAGCGGAAAGGATTTGCCGCGACAAAAGAGAGCGAGATAGAGAGAGAGAGAGAGAACTGCAATGGATCATCTCTCTCACTCTCTTTTCTATCAGGACGATTTACAGGATATTTTATATACACATACACACGCATAAAGAGACATAAGACTCTTTCATGCGAGTACAATATATATATATGCATATACAAATATAGATATATAAGTAGGGTAAAATCGTAGAGCGTAGTTTATATATATCATAAACGCGCGTCCTCGCACAAGCGATTTGAAAAAAGGTCCAATAACCGCGCGTATAAATACTTTTTGCAAGAGCATTTTGCCCGCGCACAATGTAGAATGAGCTTCATAATCGTGTTTAAGGTCTATAATAATAATAATAATAATATAGGCGTACGTGTATATAGCAGTATTTCTATAGTATACATATAGTCGTATAAGTAGTAAGACTTAAGATCCACGCGCCTACTACGCAGATCTCATCCCTGAAGATAAATAAAAACATATATATAAAAAAAACGCACGCGATCTTTCCGGAAGATGTACATATATATATAAACGTATAATCGCACACACACACAGACGAACGATGCAAGTCGTAGCATGATCGCGCGGCAATCGGCCAAAAAAGCGCGAAAACTCGTGGGAGAGGTATCAGAGAGCAAGAGAGAGAGAGAGAGAGAGAGACAGAGCTTATCGATCGAACAACCCTCTCTTGCTCTCCGCTATTACTACCGTCGTCGTTGCCGCAACAAGGTCGAGAGCACAAGTGTGTGTGTGTGTGTGTGTGTGTGTGTGTGTGTGTGTATATATATATATATATATATACACGCGTGTATACGAACGTGTGAGCCTCTCCCACACACGGGTACAACCGACCACGAGGTTATAACACAGTAGCAGTAGCAGCAGCAGCAGCACGTGTATACATATGTCTGTGTGTGTGTGTGTGTGTCTTCAACGGAAGATATAAACTCGGAACCAGCAAGCGAGCCGAGACCGGGCGAGCAAGCTGCTCTCTGCTGGGACATGAGGTATATGAATAAACATTTTTTTTCTATTATATATATCTATAATACATACATAATATTTATAATATATATTTTATACAATTATTTATGATATCATTACTATATTAATTACTCGTGCGTACTATACTATATAATTATATGTATATACATGCGTGATCTGTGGTGTATTACCGCCGCTTATAAATATTGTATGTATTAGGTGGTATAGCGCGCATAATATATACATATATATATAGAATACCTATAAATGTGCGCGATGATGTATAATGTTGTACGTATGTCACTTTCCATTGTTTACTTATACTCGTTGTTGTTTTTTTTTTCTCGTATATTCTTCTTTTACGTTTTGGTTATTCCTCCCCTTGTGTACGTATTTATATATATACTCGACGACGCGTCGTGTGTGAATGAGAGACCGAATGAATGCGATCATCAATTTTTCTATCCTTTTTCCGTTCTTTGCATATTACACATACACATACACATACACACATACTTACGTAATATAGATATACACGTACATACATACCCATACATATACACATATTATATATATATGTAAAAATGTAGGTTAAGTATATATGATATCATTATCGTTTCCCGAATGTGCATAAAAATATATACAGCACTATATTATATAATATGTAGCGTATAAAGATCGCAGAAAGCCAGTAAACAAAAGCAAAAAAGAAAAGAAAGAAAAATTAGAAAACAAAAAAAAACATATTATAAATAAAAAAAAACAGAAAATTAAGACAACAATGGAGAGAAAACCAGCCGTGATTGCAGCACACCTCTGGCTGCTTTACAAAACAGCATATATACAAACACACACACAAGTGTGTATATGTATACGTACATATATGTACAAAACCTCTCTCTCTACATCATGTGAAAGAACAGAGTGAGTCTCGTTCGAGAGGGGTTAATTATTCGCGGGAGTTTACGCCGCACCAACTTTCGACGAGAGGGCGAGAGAGTTTTGTCTCTCTCTCTCTCTCTCTCGCTCGCTCGCTCTTTTCACCCTCTCGACTCCAGCCAGGCTATTTAAACCCCGCGCGCACGCCTGTAGGATCGATAGGTTCAGGGCGCGAAGGGCGTTTTCTACCTCTTCGTCTTTCGATCGCGTCGACGTTAGTATAAGTATATAGAACGAATGCACGAACGATCGTGCGAATTATTCAATAACGAGTGAGAGAAAGATGAAAGGGTCAACGTACTGACAAATTTCTTCTTTTTTTTTGTTCTTTTCTCGGATGGACGTAGTGGATTTTGCATAATTTAAGATAGAGATAAAGAGCTATTAGCAACGTATAGGATGGTTAAATTACCGCGAGTTGAAAAGAATCGAGCCGACGCGGTTAAGTTGGTAAAAGAAGGAAGGAAAGAGATGGTTGGAAATTCTTGAAAAGTATTTCTAACTGTAAGGGGGTAGGATTCTTTAATCCGGTGTAAATAACCTTTGATAAAGAAACTCTGGTCCTTTTCAGTGGCCGAAAAAGTTACAAAAGCAGCGTACGCGTGTACGGCTGGTGAAAAGAAAACGCACGGAAGTAGATAAATTCCAGATACGGCAAGACATTTGTTTTAGAACCCGTAGTTGTTTTCAACTTTACAGCTGTTCTGATGTTGCGAACTATTTAACGTTTACGTATGACTACAATTGCGCATGGGAATTAATGTAGAGTGTAGTTCACTAAATCGTGTTGTTTATAGTTGATTCTTGAGGTGTGGAATAGAAGTTATATTGGGTATATTTTTAAAATGAATATTTCGGTTTGGAATAATTCAGAAATATCGTTTCTAATAGGTATAGTAATGAAACCATTAATTTCATCAGTTACACGTCATAGATTCTTATTACGAAGCGGTAAGCTTACACATTGATTTATTTTTGGAATGTTTTTATAGTTACGAGGTTAATAATTGCGCTGTAAAGTCAGTAATTAATCAACGGTTTGAAAAATAAAAATGACGAGTAATGTTATACAATGATATTTTATGAAATGTCGATTCGACGAATTGATTATTAACGTTTTTTAATAGTTTGTTACCAAGAATGATCATTATATGCTAGGGTATACATTTTCATAAGTATATTCGCCTGTTATAAAAAACCTTTCGTTTAAAAATTATCCTGAAAATACTCTATTAACACCTAAAAATAAAATAAAACTTCGAATCTAATATAAATTTCAATTGATAACACAATAAAGTACCATTCATCTACGCAACTAAGAACAAAAGAATAAGAAAAACGACTAAAAGAAACTTTCACGAACCCTTAAAACAATATTTACGAAATATACCAACTAAAGTGGAGGGAGATTAAAGCTCCTCTCTCCCAAATGCAGTCTCTCGAATAATGCTCTTTCACAATAAAGCTCATCTCAAAAACCGCCGGGGGTAGCTGGCACTTTTGACACTACACTATATACATATATATACATATATACATATATATACGTTCACGTTGAAGGGGTGGAGGCTAATACAAGCGCCAAAAAGGCCCTCTTCGCACTATACATACACACATACAAGCTCACGCGTCTATGAAGCCACTTTTCCCGCGCGTGCCTGCGACCTTTCCGATTATTCGCCGGTTAACGAACACAGCGCGAGCGCGCGCATATATATATATACCTCGCTTTAATCGCGTGCGCGCGCGTCCATCGCTGCTCATTAATTTAGCGGCGATCAAACGCGATTATCTGTCGATGACTCGCAAGGGGTAGGGGGTAGAGGATGCGCAGGCCGAAATTAATTTCCAAAAGCCTATGAATTACGCGAGAGAGCAGCAGTAGCAACAGCAGCACCAGCGATTAAGCGCTGTAAATATAAATCTCATAGGATTAACGTTATATGGTAGATGGCGCGCGAACGAGTCAAGTTTTTAAGGTAGAATGCGAAGAGAGTAGAGGGCGTACGTGTGATGATACATTGAGACGCGGTGTTGGTGACGTTAATGCGGTTCCGGTTGCGCTAATAAAGCGCAGGACAGACGCGTGAAAAATGGCGAAGGGTACGGCTGCGGAAAATTGCGGTGATTCGTTATGTGGTGAGGTGGAGAGTGAGATTTCAGGGAAAACTGGAGGGAGATGGGTTGACGAAACTATTTAGGTTCGAGTTTTTTTTTTATTAGATGTAGTTGTATACTAGGTTTTGGTTCTTTGAAAAGTAGAATTTTTTATTAAAAAAAAAATAAATCTCATTACAGTGGATAAGAATGTTTACTTTGAAGTGCAGTTTAATATCACGTTTAAGATGTATAATGAAAGATTCCTGGAAAGATTTTTGTTTGTAAATTTTACGAAACTGTTGGCTTGCATGTCTAGAGCAAAGTAATTATTGCTTTGTGCGAAATAGCAGCGCTAAACTTTTTCATGAAAGGGAAAAAATATTGTTATTTTTCAAAATAGTTCGTTTTATAATGAACCGCATCGCATTCCATTTGCTACAACATGAAATTATATTAAAACTCAAACAGCGCAAGGCTCGGCATTGCGCTAATTATTTGTAATCATGCGAGATTGCAAATTAAATGTAAAGTGCTTTATTTGAAAGTCAAATAATTCATTTGATGACACGTATTAACAGAGAATTTTTCGGTTTTTCTAATTTTTCTCTCATTAAGGTGATTCTAATTTATTGTGAACTAATTAGAAGCTTCTTTATCGGGCATCATATTTAGTTCTATGAATAAATACACTTATAATTCATTATAGAATCGACAAGCCAGTAAAGAGGAAAAGTTTTGACAATAAAATATTTCTCATCTGAATCGTAATTGGGAAAAAGTTCAGAAATACCAGGAAAAATGTACTCTCTGTAAAAGTTGTAAATTGAAAACTTTTTAAAATTTCTTTAAATTCAAAATTTTAATAGCAGGCTATTCTGATAATAAATCGAGGACATTAATTAGGTTTAACAATCTAGTTACACACAGCAAAGTTTGCTGCTATATATATATTTGTTGATTGTACTAATAAAACAAGCATATAACGATTTCTAATAAAATGCGTATTAAATCGATTTCATTGTTTCATTATACATTAAAGGAAAATAATTAAAAAGTAAAATACAATGAACGACCATAAAAAATACAACTTTTAATGAAGTACTAGAGGCACTAGATCTAGATGAGGAAAATTTTTTTATGTCAACCCGTAAAATCATAGAGGCTTTATTATAGCAGCTCTTTTTTATATTCAAAACCGCAAAGAGAAAAAGAACTTGAATAATTTCATTTAAATGCATACCGTGAAAATTACGACTTGGCAATATTCTTTCTATATTTAGAGTGAAAAATCGATGAGGTAGAATTAATCCTCTGCCTATTCGCGCATATCTACAGTGAAAAGTATATTTCAGTTCGAACTTAAATATATATATATTCGTATGGACTTTTGCATTTTCCTTGAACAAATACACCGCAAATTACAAGCCCGATAATTGGACGTAAACACGCGCGCCAAAGTGGCCCCGAGGTATGAATTCAACGTGTGAATTTTCTCGGAATTTCAGACGAATTTACGTGATGTAATATAAGAGGTTTTACTGTATAACCCGCCCTCTCTACCTTTCGTGACCTGCACCTACGCTTTCTCAAATCCTCTTCTCTATCCTTCTCTACCTCTATACTGTATCCCCACCCTCGACGAATGTGAGTTTTACATAATTCACCGTCGGCGTCCCTTAATTAACACTCGCCAGATAAAATATTGCTTGTTAAAGAATTCATGAATATAATTTAAAATTATATTATTTGCACTTCGAGCGAGTAACGAGTTGTTATGTAGAGATTAATCAGGCCGCGTGGCAAATGAATCCTCTAACGGTGCAGTTGTTGTGATAAAAAAAAAGAATACGGGGCCAAGGGCCAAATGATTTTAATGCCGAAACAAAATAATGTAAAGCTATATACTATAACGTTACTTTAAAGTCTTCACTTACATTTACTAATTTATTACTGTTCTTATGAGCATTTCTGTATTCATTCAAAAAAATACTAAAATTCGCAGTTTATAGGTTTAAAAATACTTTTTTCATGCGTAATAAGACTATATTTTTAATCCTTTTTACATAAAATAAACAACGCGAACGCAGCGATTAAATATTCCACAAAAATTATATTCAAAAACAGAATCCCAAACGTCCCGCGTATCATACTTTTCCCTCAAACAATATATACCATTTCGCTCTAAAAATCTACAAACGAAAAAAAAAAAAAAAAATGGTACCGTTACACCCCGCAATTATACACATCTCTGAAAAGCATCCGTACGTATTATTAGCGTGAAATTTAAGAGATTGTGCGCGGTAACAACAGCGCAGCTAGCACTTCACGCGGAAAAAAGCGGAGCAAAGCTTTAGTTGATGCAGCTCTTCGCATATTACATCGATCGCTTGCATACTGGCTCAAATCGGCTTCCTCCCGTTGTGTTGGGATTCCAGCGCCACGTTAACGTAGCCTCGGTAGACGATGTAATGTTACGAATATGGTAACGCGAGTAGTGAATTTTATATATGGTAGGGTTTGAGTTTTTTCACCGGTGAGATGTAAATTGTCGTTGAAAAATTTTATGTTTATAATGTTATCGGTACTATATAATAAAAATTTTTATAACGCGACAAGTTTTAAAATACCTTTAACGGTCGCAGAAATGTTTAAATTTTATCAACTAATTATATGAAAATAGAATTTTATATCGGGAGAGATTTTTTTTTTTCGTTAAAATTAATAAATTCAATAACCTAATAATATCCTCTGTTAGCAAATCAGTGGGGTTAAATTTAATAAGGAAGAATTCGCCAACATCGTGCGGCAATTCTCGCGCTGTAGCAATCAAACGCGCCGTTTCAGCTCAAACAGACATTGTTTTGCCAATTCAGCAAGTTAAGAAAGTTTACACCGATGGTATGTGTTGATGGTGTATATATATGTGTGTGTGTACATGCGCGTTTACTGGTGCTTCGCGCTAATCTTGCCGTAGCTTTTTCATTATTTTGACTACGTTGATTACTCAACTATTTTTCATTACTTTGAAGTCAAAGGGCCGATGAAGAGCAGAGTTGCCACAGGCCATTTGAATTATTACAATAAATAATCGCCAATTCGTAATTAGCGAATGGCTTTTGCCCCCCTCCAATTATTGATCATCGGAGCGCTTGAAATATGATTCAATTTCATAAATTACCCCGATAATGCGCGTCTCGCGGAGTTTAAAACTGAAATTAAATATATATGTATATATAACGTTCTCGCCGATTAGCATTTATACGGGAGGCGCGTATATAATTGAACAAAACTACCTTAAGTAATTGAAACATTTATTTTTCGAATTCCAACGCGAGTTATACGCATGTACGAACGCTATATGGATGGCACATTTTACGATACAAGCGTAAAATTTTGTAATAATATAAATAATGGAATGCTGTATCGTGTATAGCAGGCGACACGTAGTATTGCCGCAATTAATTTAAAACGATTGTTGATAATTTACACGTTCGATTTCCTGGAAATATCAACTTTTGTACTGGCGGACGAATTAGTGAAAATATGGAAGAGCGCGCGAGGACGCGAATAATTGTTATAATTATTTCGATTATACCGAGCCAAAATCAATTATCTCGCGTTACAAATGCTCGCACACAATTCCCGTGAAATAAGATTAACCAATTAATACCGAGCAAAACAGCGACGAACATTTTATATGTATATTTACCCGCGCAGTATATGCCGAAGTGGCATATCGAACAAAAAAATAACAGAAACGATAATCGGAATTCGCCGTGGCTCGCAAAAATATATATACACACACATACACGCCTATAAGTAAAGTGTATTCGAAGCAAGAGACGCGACTACTCAAGTAGTAGTCCTACGCGCGTTCCTAGCATCTGAATGCGGTAGAACGGGTTCTCGAATTATATTTCTACGACCTTCGCGCGCGAACGACTGCTTTTTTCACTTCCGGAGTCTATAACGCTGAGGGTCTCTCTCTCTCTCTCTCTCTCTCTCTCTCTCTCTCTCTCTCTCTTCGCGTAGGCGCGCCAAGTGAGGAGTGTAGCCGAGAGAAAGAGAGAGAGAGAGAGAGAGAGAGAGATAGAATGGAGACAAAAAGATGGAACGCAGAGGAGAATATATCGTACGGTACTACTACTATACACTGGATAGATTGGATGCCTATGGAAAGGGTCCGCATATATTCACGCGAATTTCTCTTTTTTTCGCCTGATTTATTAACCAATTCCACGTTATAGCCGAGTGTGTGTGTGTGTGTGTGTGTGTGTGTGTGTGTGTGTGTGTGTGTGTGTGTGTGTGTGTGTGTGTATATATATATAACTTGTAGAGGCTACTAATTCTCGCTGTTTAGTAGTTGCGAAGATTTCGGTCCGTACGTTTCCATTCTGTCATCTCTCTCTCACCAGGTTTCGCACAGACCCTGTCACAACGTGAAACAAGCGGAAGGAGGACAAGGCGTGCTGTTTTTAGGAAAAATGTGTCGCGCTTTAATATACGTATTATTATTATACGCAAGTCTGCTGCATTTATTTGCACCCATTTTTTGTTCAACGTTAATAATTAATCTATTTACACGTCTATTATACGTTCATTATCGGCCGCATTGTCGATATATTGATTTCGGAAAATTGCTTTTTAATGCAATGCACACCCAGAGTTTTCTGTTAAATCATGATTTTTAAACTGGAAACTGGCTTGTGTAAACCGCTATTAGTGCTCCTTACACGCTAAGCAGAATATTATTTTTGCAAAAAAAAGAAAACTAGTCCCCATGAAAATGTACGTGTACAGGTTGCACAAGATACCGTCTGCTTTATAGAGGACAAGTTGATGTTTTATTCATATTAAAATATGTCAGACCTTTGTAATTATATCATCCAAATTTATTATTAAATTAAAGTAACAAATTCCACAATAGAAACGTGATTAATTAATTTAATACATTCTGATTTTCAAGGACCACGTGATCAATCACGTGACTAACGTTGCTTAAAACTAGAAAATTTCGACATAGAATTATATATATATACCGTCAATAGGACTGAGAGTCCACACATCCCTCCTCATTAGACCGCCTCTCTGATTACATAATCCTGTAATTAAAGCTCGTAGTAATCAATTCAACGAAATAATTACATCCCTGAGCACATCACGTGGTGTCTCGAGTACCACGTGACCCCACGTGCCAGTGGCGCACACCTCACCGCAAATCATATCAAACCTATAAAGTGCGCCGTTGCTCTCCCGGAGCCAAAATCCAAATCCCGGGGACATGTAAATGCAGATAGGAGAGAGAGAAAGCTGCGCCTGCAAGGGCGGCTCCGCCGCGTGCACTTGCGCGCGCGCGCGCGCGAAATGCAGTAGTAAAACACGCACAGGTTAGGTTAGCTTGCGAGGGGAGTGGGTGGTAGGATGTGTTGGTGAGTGAGTGAGAGAGCATCAGCGGAAAGGGAGAGACAGAGAGAAAACGCGGTCGATCTCTGAACGTCGACGCCGCACGCGCGGTCACCGAGTTGCGCCGCTGGCGCCCGTAAATAGGATGGACGTGTTTATTTATTCCGCGTTCGCAAGCTGACCGTGTCTATATACCCGGCAAACTGGGAGAGGAGAGTGAACAGGTGGAGAGGGAGTGAGAGAAAAGCGGGAATAGAGGGTTGAAAGTTTCGAAACGCGGGAACGGAAGACGGTATCGGTGTGATTGGTGACGTGATGTAGGGATGTATTCGGTGGATATTCTGGGAGTTTTTTTAGCAATTATTTGGTTGAGGTTGATAGGGAGTTTATTAGGTTGATTTTTCTGGTAATAATTATTTACTGAGTTAATTTACTGAGTCCAAGGATTCTAAGGAATTTTTTGGGGCGAGGTTTTATTAGATGGATATGTTTTTCGTTTGTTTGGAAATTAATTATGTCCAGTATTTATAAAGGCAAAGACAACAAACTCGAAATTATAATAAATTAGCAATAACAAAACATATTTAAAGTAATAACAAAGAGTTGACAAAATATAAATTTGTAATAAAAAACAGAGACATTGAAAACTGTCAAAAAAGTTGAAATTGTCAAACAAATTAATCTAATCTAGGAAAGTATTTGACAAAGCTAATATTAACCGTGGAAAATAAAACCTAGCACTAAATTAAATTAAAAAAAAAAAATAGAGTCGCTTTGATATAGAACAAAATTTTTAATAGACCAATCGGGCGGACAATCACGCCCGTTGAATCGATGACACATGAAATGAAGTACCAATATTTGAAAAAGCAAAACAAAAAAACTTCCGTAATATTTCAATTTTGATAAATTTTGATTACATTACAAGCAATTCACTTTATATTAAATCATTGTAATTGGCTTAATAAGTTCATCACCAAATTCAAAAAGTTTAACGAAAGTATTATTAATATAATAATTTTATGAATGGGATAATACACGATGAAAGTAAATACAATTAGGAGAATTGGATCGAGCTTAAAATAAAATATAACTAATGAAAATTCAAAAGTGGAGGCGTAAAAATGAAAATGAAATTATGTTAGATTGATGGAAAAAGTTTTAAGTGAATGTCAAGTTTCCCGGCAAAAGTCGTTACGCGACTAGAGTGCAACATTTGAAAATTTAATTTTAAAGGGATATAAAATACCAACACATTTTCCATTCTGTCGAACTTACATAAATTAATTTAAGATTACTATTCTAAATTTAACTACGTTTCATTTTTACGAAATAGATAAAACCATGTTTACAATATTGCTTTGAGAAGAATACTTATTACATGATGCAATTTACGTATCAAATGTAAACAACTAGGTAATACTTGCAGTATAAGACATAAAAAGCAAAGTTTGAAACAATATTTGTTTCGGATACTTTTGCAATCGAAATTCCGCAAAGGTTGAAATAGTTTCGCAAATGAGATAAAATAAATATTGTGCGTGCTTTTTTAAAAAATAACTGTAAACAGACGGATAGGGAATAACAGCGTGGGAAGAAAAAATACCGATAAAAACAGGAAAAGATAAAAAAATATTAGGAAGACCGGAGAAAATGATAACGACTGATAAAAATACGAAGAGGAAACGGGCGAGAAATTAAGAAGTAGGAAAATCAGTTCCATGGAGGCAGAAGATACTTTTAATTCATGTTATGACTAATTCAGGTTATTTTTATTTCGAGTAATTGTTACTTAAAAATGCGCACCATTGATAATTACTTTAATGATATTTTAATGAATCAATTAACAAAACAAGTTCAATACACTGAAACTTCTTTTAGTAGTCTGTCTCGAACGTATGACCTATTAGCAATTAGTTATTGTAATTAAATACTACTTACTTACATACACATTACTGATAAGCCGATAATTTTTTACATATTATACCTATCTCTGATGGTTCGTTTTACAAGAGAACTGAAATAATTTCCATATAAGATTCGTTATTAGTATACTATTAATTATAATTATAATTTGTTTAGTACATAATTATAAACATTTTACATGCCTCGGGGCGTCAATGTTATCGCGGTATACTTCGATATTCGTTGTAAAACCGTACAGTAGACAAGATTTCATTCGAAAACATCGTTTGAATAAATATTTTGAAAAATATTATTTTATGATAATTATATTTATTATAAAGAGTTATTAATTAAATGTTATGTTATTTATTACGAGTTAAAATATTAGTAAATCCTATATAAAAAGTACACACAGATACTTGTACATAGGCTAGTCCATAGCTAAAATCAAACAATGTAATAGTTATGAACTAAAACTTAATACTACTAAAAGTAAGTCCTATAAGTTCAAAGTTCAAAATCATTTGTACAAATTTTGTGAATCCGCAATAATTTATATATAGATATAAATATAAAAGAGTTTGTTGATAGAATATTATATTCTACGTAGTGTTTAATATGGAAGATATTTTCATTTTTTATGGTAAAACTAAAAAAATAATACAAACTTTACAATTACAACACAAAATTAAATATAAATTATACCTCAGAAACTATAATCTCACCATTAACTGCATTCCATTAATAAATTTTCAAAATTTCTACTAGCGATAGTAAAATCTATTACATTAACAGCTTTTAAAGGTATCATTACTATAATCATCAAATATTTCACATACCGGTAGATTAATCTTTTTCGGTAGATTATAGAATTTTAGAATGTATACTTATCATCCAGCATGAAACAAAAAGTAAAAATTTTAAATTTAAAAAAATATCATCAACAACGTTAAAATAAATATTTAAAAAAAAAAATGAAATAATATACATAAACAAATCTCACGGAAACCACAACCCCTAAACATTGTTTTATCCAGATTCACTAGCTGCATCGTTAAAAAATATCCTAAAACATTTTTCTAAAAACAAATACTCCATCGTTTCGAGGTAAAAGCGACGACGACAGAGTGATG
>JAYJLV010042045.1:0-22776 GCA_036873485.1 Torymus texanus
TTACCGGCAATATTTCAGAAACATTTCATGAAAGATTACGAGAAATATTATGTAAATATTTCATGAAACATTTCTGCACGAAAAAAGATGCGGACATAAAAATGTTTCTGGAAGGTTACAAACCTTACATGAAATATTTCAGAAAGCTTTCAGCAAGATTTTGTGCTATGTGGGACTACTTAAAAAAATTGACCGACATCTAAAAGTATAAACTTTTGCCGTTATACCGACAGTTCTCTACCGTATCGACTACATCGTTTTAATTAAAAACATTTATTATTATCAGTTTTTTCTTAAACTTTCGGAACTGTAGACAAACTTATTACCCTATTTTCGGTCAAATTTTATACAAATCTATTGAAAAATAGAGGTGAATATTAAAAAAATCATGAGATGTCTTATTTTGGGATTTACATGATATTCTGCAACGTTGCGATTTTTCAAGAGATTGTTCCGAAATTTGTTTTTGTGCGTCTCATATAATTTAAGAAGCGTTAGTAATAATAAATATCTAAGCTAATATAAAATACTAATATAATTTTGGGATGTCTACATATTTTGCAAACCCTATTAAAAAAAAAAGAATGTTGAGTATAGAGTTTACATATATGGAGCGCCTGACAGACCTATTTTTCAAAAAGTCTACTCAGAACTTATTCAATTAAATAAAATTAGCAACGCCCGTAAGTAGGAATCTGTATTTTTAAAATTTTGTTTTTTTTTAATCGGGCGTATTCATGTAAATACTGATAGAACCTCAAAAAAAATTCTGAGCATAGTATTCACATACACACAGCGTCTAACAGAATTATTTTCCTAAATAAACGTTTAAATATTAATTTATTAAAAAATAATAAAATGAGGTTGATTTTGGACTTTATATCCCAAACGATTGAGGTCGGTACAGTAGAAAACTTTTGTCGGTATAATAGATACCCATAAATTTCCGAAATTTTTTGTTTTCTCTTTAATTCACTTGTACTCTTACTTCTTGGTGATGTAAACAAATACAATGAAAAAATGACTATTCGTACTTTGTATAGGTATTTTTCATTTTTCTTATTGATTTCGCTAAGTCGGCGGAGGTATATTCAACTGTTAATATTTGATAATTTATATAAATAATTTCTTCGATATGTATAATTTCAGCTATAATTAAACCTTCTTTGTTTTTAGTGTAAACATTTTTTTTTGTGTTTTAAATTGATTTACGTGATATACTATTCTTCTTTCTTTAAGTGTCTGATGATTTTAGTGAAATACTAATACATCGAAAAAGATGTTATATAAGAATCATCATATATAAAGTTCGTATAGAATTTATCTCGGATAACAAGGTAAGCAATATAAATTTTAAACTGACTATATAATAAATACATCACTTTGGTAGGAAGTTAATAATTAATATACTAAAAGGGAAATCTATAACTAAAATAAGGTTAATTTTTAAAAACAATATTTATGGTTACGTGGATTTTATTTGTATGATGCGTAATTTCATTACACTTTTTTCAGTGAACGTAGTATTATATACACAAACGTTTTAAAAAGAATAAATAAAAGAAGCGCAGCGCATTTTTTAAATGTTTGCTATAGTTTTGATAGATTTTACTTCTAATGCATGTCAAAATCTAGTTAAGTTTTATCAAAATGAACAAAATGATTATTTCGCACAAATCGCTGTACTTTTTTATCGTTGCACAGCTGTAATGCATGTTGGAGATAATAAAACGCTTACAAGGAGGCAATATCCTCGTCTGATCCGGAGCACACACATCTTTGACGCTTGCATGTATAGCCCATCTTGTACAAGTGTTTCTCGGGTGAAAGATAAAGAGCATTGATACACAAACGCACACACTAGACGAAGCGGTATACGTATACCGGAATCGATTAGATCGCGGCGTTAAAAAGACGCGCGTGTCGATGGCTTTCCTCCAGCTATATAGCTATATAGCAACGCACTTGTCTGCGCGGCCGGCGTTTGTAAAGGAAAGCACACACGACAGAGCAAGTGCAGACCAGATACAAACAAATCGAGCGGGAGACATTGTGCGCGAGCGCGTGCGGGAGATACATAGCCGGCGTCGACGGCGGGGGCTGCTGTCAAAGTGTCAGGGACCTTGGCATTGAAACGGCAAGCTTCCGACGCCTCTCGGCTCGCCGTGAGAGGACACGTCGGGAGAGAAAACGGGGGAAAAAATGACGCCAGACTGAGAGATTGGGAGATTAGATGGCAGCCGTCTCACTGGGCTAATTTGCTAACAACTTTCTGCCGAGACTTCCGTCGATTTGCCTACGTCGGTCCAGCTCCGCGATTATCTCTGTCGCGACCTGCAGCTGTCGCCGCCCACGTGTCTCGTCGGCACGCGAGGCGGAGTCTCAGAGGAGTAGAAATTTAAATCATTATGCCATTCGCGAGGTCCATATTTTATTTATTCGAAATTTCTCCGATGCGAACGAACTCTTCTTCTGTCACGTTTTACATCTTATAACTGTCAAGCAAAAACCTCCAGACTCGATCACTCTCAAGTTTCTACATTTCAACCGAATATCAGCAGTTTATATAGAATGCTTTATTTATTAATTTTGCATCTTAACTTTATTTTCAAGTTATTTTCAAAAACCAGCCACACCTAGACATTTCTAGATTAATATATTAAAATGATTTTCTTATTCAGTCGGAGTGTGAAACAGAGCTAGTTGGAGATTTCTTAATAAAAGAACAATAGTGTTTATTAAGTATTCAGGAGTCAATCCATCCGCAGGATAAGCTGAAAGCTTGTGGACAGTGAAAAAACTTATTTCTTCGATAACTATAGTTCTGGACCGTATAAAAGGCCCAGAAAAGCTCTAAGAGAAGGTAAATAAACCCTCTTTTATGTGTTAAAAGGTGGAAATAATTGGTTGATATTTATGTATTAAAATATGACTTTTTTATTTCAGAAAAAAGGTGGCTAGCCCCCTTAAGATTATGAATTAATCTTTAAGAACAACTTCAAATAATAATTATCTAAAAACAAATCCTATATTGGCCTAGGCATTTTATAACAAGAGTAAAATGTTGTAATCGTTATCAAAATGTTTATAATATCAATATTGAATAGGTTCGCAATACACAGCGCATATAAAACGATTAGGATACGCTTTTATATATTGAAAAGCCATTCTCAAGAGCAGAAAGCCGACGCTAATAGGCTAATAAGTATGTCGAAAAGCAGTAGATATTTTTATTAAAGGACTTGATGCACGGTGCTAACGACCTCTCGAATGTATTCTTCGAAAGCTGAGCTCGTGTGTATGAATCACTTTGCAAGCCGATGACGGGAAAGTGTTTATGTTTGCATAACAAGCGTGCACACGATGCAAGCATCCTTCGCGAATATACACTAAGTAATTCGCATATCATTTTTTTCCAAACCGAATCTGGATACGAGTGCCACCGACAAAGAAGATGACGAGGGCGAATTCTATGAGTTCTTATCTTGTCGACTCTCACTGAAGATAAGAATGTCTTATCTCTCTACCACAGATAAAGACATTCTAAAGTTCGAACTTGTGCCGCTTCGTACTGCCTGTACAAAAAAACGATCACAATATGTATTGCTCGCGTAATATTGTTCGAATAAAATTCATTTTTTCCCTTACATAATTAACATAAATATTTTTAAACTTAATTGATCTTTGTTTTATTTATATCCCGAATATTTTTTGTGATAATTATTTTAAACTTATACTTTCACAAAGAATTTAATTTCAATCATTTATTTATTATAATTTAAAATATTTGATAATGGATGTACCTAATACTATTAATTTTAGTTTATCAATGAATGGATCGTTTCAAACATATACGTATCTTGATAGCGCAGTTAGTTTTTATTAAAGGAAATGACAACGTATTTTACTCATACATATTTCAAATATGTTCTCATGTTATGTTAACGTAGTAATGAAAATTTGTATGTTCATTTCTATATACTCATAAATTGAAACAGTTCTGTACAGTTTTTAAGCTTTTAATATATAGGTATTTAAAATATGGATAAATCTCCAGAATCTTTGACTTCAAAATTTGAGTTTATGATAGCTATTACAAAAGTTTCTGAATAGACAGATGCCCAGAGCTTGAATTATTCGTATTTAAAGAAAGGATACGATCATTTAATTACGATGCGGTTTGAGCTGTCGCTGCCAAAATAAATGGGTAAAAGTATTAAAATTAGGTCCCTTTCGATCATAGTATCGTATTATTCCAATCGATATAAAAGGCGTAACAAATGTATTATCATCGCTAACACGTCAGAGCTATTTCTTGATGCTAGGAGCTTCAATTTAAGCTCTGGAAAAATAATGTGTCACCTTACACTACTGAAATATGAAAATTATAGTATAAAAATATACTATGTAACGAAGAATTTTGAAAATAATTATTATCTCATTCTTGGATGGTTCAAAGCTACATATTATTTTTTCAGAGCTTTAATTAAAGCTTGTAGAATACAGGAGAAGCTGTGACATTGTAGCTATGATTGTAAAACTGTTGATACTTTTACCAACTTATCGTGAGTAGCAATAATTCAAACTGCATAATATGGTTGAATCGTCTTTTCAGCTATCACAACCTCAAATTTTAAAATCATACGAGATCAACGATTCTAGGGATTTTCCCATATGTTAATAATCTATGAATGTTTTATTACTATCTTGGATATTATTAAGGAGACGGCATTACACTACGGCAATTATGGATTCGAACAAGTACGAAATAGAATTTCGTATTTAGAATCTCAAAATGATGATTAGATGTGGGACTAGTAGATTTATTTATGCGAAATGCACCAATATATATTTTCCTCGATGTAAATAATGTAGTTTTTTTGGAATACTTACGTAATAAAGTTCACATCTGTCCATGATAAAAATTATTCGATAGAAAATCAAAAAAGTGAAATTGTTTAAAGAAATATTGCACACCTGTAGTATATTATTTAAGGAAAATACTAAACTTGGACCAGGAAATAACTTTTCGGCTTACGTTATTGGTTCTCTCACTGGCCTACGCACATGATTGTATAACTTACGTAACGAGGTACCGCGAATTTTGTTTGAAAATAAATATTACTTTTATCGTTAAAAGGGATTAAAAAGAAAAAGGCCATATTAATATATTATTATAATAATATTGTGGAAGAAAAGATTGAACTTGTAATAACTAGAGTGTTGACTGAAACGTAAAAGAAGATTTCGGCTGATGGTAAACGTTTATGGTACACTAAGTTATGCAAAATATACACTTGGATCGAGCGAGCATTAGGTATTTCTGTTAGTGTAAACATTAAGATGAATATTTATATAAATAAGCATTGAGCATAATAAAATATTTGATGACAAATATAACAGAAGTCGCTTATTGGTTCAAGGTATTGCAACGTAATATTGTAAATATAGGAATATTTAAAATTATTCTATTATGTACATGCAGTAAAATATTTAAAAAAAATGATGAGTTTTGAGAACTTTAAAAATCACGGTGTGTGCAGAATATTATTTTATTGAATATGTTTCTTTTTATTGAATTTTTTAATTTTTGTTATTTTTAATTATTTTTAATAGTTGAATTGATTATATTTATTGAACAAACCTTTTCATGAAACAGTATGACCTAAAATAATGTATTATTCACTGGATTGTTGCTTCAGAATGACTTTAAACTATGCATCGATTAAATAGACGTCCCACGAAAAGTAGCGCGAGTCGGGCTTGAGCGAACACTAGTCCGTTTATACATTGTTGAAGACTAACGCGTTTCCAGAGATTTCGAGAAACAGTAACATCATGTACGGTAAATTATTTGTTTTAGTTTTAATATTTGTATTTCCTTACCAAATTTAGAATAATAATTCTATAGCTATTTTTTATATTTTAGTAGAGTTTCAGTACAGAATATAGAAACACATCTTCGTTGCCGGCACTATTTTTCAGTTTGTTAATAAAATTTGTTGTGAAGATGACATTGGTAATGTAGGAAGTTAGGGTTGTCTATGTAGGTATTCTTTCTGAAAATTTCTATGATTATGATCTTCGATTTAGGCAAGGAGAAAAATTATGATTTATTGCATTCGAAAATTAGCGCCATCACTGTGAACAACTGTGCGACAGAAGCTTAGCAATTGCGCTATGTAGTTTTCGTCAAAATGTTGCGAATCGTGCTTGCGCTCGGCGGAAACTCGAGAATGAAGCTAGTTTTCGTCGCAATTTCGCGAATAGACTAGTATTCGGCGCAAACTCATGAACGACGCTAGTTTTCGTTGCAAAATATGTTAGCATCGTAGGAAAGCAATGAAAAGTTATACTTTTTATACGGACTTTTAATATACTTCCTACTGATTGAGATGTAACTATTATTTTATTCTTTGAATTTTCGTGTAAGTAATTAAAATATATATTGGTATCGGGCGTAATGATCAGTAGAGAAAACAGACTCTTCAATAAAGTAGACACTACAATTACGGCTTATAATATAATCACAATAAATATGGTTTTCTATTTCGCCAAACAATTTCATTGAAAAAGTCTAGGGTCCAAGGGTAAATTATCTTTTTCCAAGTACAGAAATTTGGCTGTGTCATGTCTTGGAACATCCATATAATGAGAAAGGGTGTAATTGATAAGCGAAGTCAGACACAGAAGTAGATGGCATTCAGTAGCGGGCTGAGACCGCATTCATGCGATCAACAAGTACTTAATCCTTAAAAAGCCCGGGCTATCTTAATCTCTTGTTCAGCGGTCAAGTTCGCCGCGTGGGCCAATGGCACGTTAACCGGGGACGCGCTTCCTCCACTTGTGGCCGCTGCAGCCAGCAACATAAATTTCAGCTCTGGTATCCGCGCGGGCTCAAGCCGGCGGCGTCGGCGACACGCGGGGAGCGGCCCGTTAACTTTCATTATCTCCATCTCTCGCGCGCAGACATACGGACACACAGCCGCGTGCATAAAGCGTAGCGTGGAAAGAGACCGAGCGAGCGAATCTTAATTAATTCTGCGGCGCCGCGTGTGCATGGGCACAATACAGCACGCCGGGGGTGGCTCGCGCTGCAAAGACGTGGAGGGGCAGGAGGAGACGAGGGAGAGTCAAAGGAGTTTCTGTAAATTAAAGCGAAGAAGTGCGGACCGAGGGAGAGAGGGAGGGGGAGGGGGAAGGCTCGGGGGCTTAGCGACACTCGCTGGCGGCGTCGGCCACCCACTTCCATCTCTTTAACCCTGACCCGGTCATAAAGCCTGGCCAGCGAAAAGACTTTTCCCTTTACGCACGCCCGAGTTGACCGAACTCCGTCTCTCAGGCTTCATGAATGAAAGCCCCCCCGTGACTGCGCGTCGCTATTTACGGCATGCGCGCGGGCGAGCGCCACCGTTTTATATCGGCCGAGAGAGAAGGACGCAGAGAGGAGAGCCGGCGCCCCGTTAAAGCCAACCATCAGGCGCTATATAGAGTCTGAAACTACAGCACTTAGCGCCGCTCGCAGGCAGATTTTATTGCCCCGAGAGTTCAGCACGCGCCCTCTCCTCTATTACGTCTCTTTCACTTTCCTTTTTTCTCCTATTCGCCGCTGCGATGCCGCCCTTTTCCGGCTCATCGATCTTTTCATCTTCGATCGGGGCTCTAATCTCCCTCACCCGCGATGGACCTGTTGGCTGCTGCTTAATAAAAACCACGCTAAGCCCGCTCGTTCGATGATTTACGATCCCTGCTGCTGCTGCTGCTACGTAAACAGATCTTTTCATAACTTCTCATTACGCCCCTTATAGACATAATGGCTTTTTGCTTCTGTTTGCGCTTGCTTTTGACTTTTTGATAGAGGGCTCGTTAAAACTCGTTGTGTTGTATAAATTACACAGCTACTCGTGATTGTTTGATTTTGGAATGTTCATAAATCGCTGCTCAAATGCATTGCAATTAATTTCCATTGCTCGATCATTTTATTCAAATAAGCAGAAGCTGAGCCGAGAGTTAATTCTCCCGTGAAAGGGGATTTATTCCTACGGGCAGTTATCACGTCGTGGGCAAGTGACAAGTTTAGTAAATAAAATGCCAATGAGTGGCAGTAATGACGGCAATAAATACAATACACGCGTGCCAGGGTCTATATATCTTCCTTCGGTGGGCTTCCCTTTCCCTTTCCCTTTCGCTCCCACTGAATCGCCGAGACTTTTTAAAAGATCGGAGGGGATAAACGCCGCTTCCAGACGGAAGTGCTTGCCTGCCTCCGGTCTCCTCGCCTCTCCTCCTTCGCTTCTGCCTCTCGGCGCCTCGCGTCCGTCTCTCTCGCTCTTCATGACTTAATCCCTCCGCCGGTATTTTACATATGTAAAGATCTCCAAAGGCGGCGGCGACGACGGCCGACCCTCCGTCCGATCCACTTTGCTTTTATTGCTTGTCATTCGCCGGCCCTTTGTTTTACGAGCGCTCTTTTCGAGCGATCTCTTTTTCGAGACGTCGATTTTATTGGCCGCAATGAATTATAACTCTCGGCTTCCGGCGTAAACATGCGGTTAGCTGAACAATCCCGCTGGATGAATTATTGCTCTCCAATTGTTTCTTTTTTCTACGAGATCATGCACAGAGAATGTTTGTCAAAGAACCCCAGCAGGAGATCATTATTGGAACGAGGGAGAAGAATGAGCGCAGTATAAGTGACGAGAAAAAGCAGGCGCAGGTACAATTGTCGAGGCAGAGATGAACTCGTCACGCTAAAGCGCCGCACATGCTGCGGGGGGAAGGATCCCGCGCTGAAAAATCCGCGCGAAAAGGCGCAGGCAACAAGGCTGGCGGGGAAGCCGGCATGCAGCCAGGCGACAGCGATAATCAGCTGCGAGAGACGGGGAGACGGAACTAGTTTTGCGCGCACCGCGCGATGAATTATGCAGCACGAATTTACGTCGCGCGCCACTCGCGATGCGGGACATCGAGATATGAATGGGTCGCTCTGTGCTACCGCGTGCACGCCTTAGAAAAAGAAGGAGAGAGAAGGGACGTGAGCACGTGCCGCCGACCAATGAGGAAGGAGCCGCGGGCTAAAAGCACGCGCCGCTCGTCTCATCTTTCTTTTTCTCCTCTTTCTCTCTTTCTCTCTCTCTCTCTCTCTCTCTCTCTGCACACCAAGTGTGTGGGTATATTTGTGTGCGAGCGCGTGCACGCCCATGAGAGCGAGGAATGCGAGATATTTGGAGAGAGATTTATAATGCATGGACGGGTGCGACACACGCTGTGCACGGCTCGACGCGCGGAAGAAAGAGGGAGACGGAAAGACCGGCGCGGAGAAAGAAGCAACAGATGATCTCTCTGCGTGTGTGTGTGTGTGTGTGTGTGAAGATTAGATTCCCTCTTTATTATATTTTATGCTTTTCCGCAAACTGATGTCAGAGACTTTCTTAATGAATGATAGGGAACTGTTTTTTTTTGGTACAATAAACGTCTCGCGTAAAAAGATTTAATATATATCGTCACCTTGCTGGAACAAATTATTAGCCACTTCTTCACAAGCTATTTCCTATATAATATATTCCCATTTAATATACGTTAAGCTAACACTATGAACAATATATTGGCTATAAAATTTGTTTCACGCGAGCAATGAATTTTCTTTTAACTGTCTGGTAAAATGCAGTAATGTTGTCAATCAATTAATGAGCAAAAGTTAGTAGTTATCTATTTTACGAAATACATTATAAACGATTAAAATACCGACGATTCAATGCAGCGTGCCCATTTTTTAACGGGTAGAGATAACCTGGCAGCTGCGATTGAGGCATTTGCAGTGACTCCATTCAATGCGCGATTCAATAAATAGCGAGAATTTTTATTTTCTAAAAATAGACCGTCAGGAATAAGTATATTAGCTGAGATTAAGAGAAATATCGAGCATGCCAGAGAAAAGGAGAGGGGAAGTGAGTGAGGTAGGTCGATGTGTCTTCGACACGACGCTTTGTCATCAAGCGGAAAGCAGAGGAAGCGTGATACGTGCACAGACAGTTAGAAAAACAGTATGAGCGAGAGGAAAGGAGAGGCAGAAGACGAAGGTCTTGTGCAATACGTATCTGAGAGATTAACTTTACGACTCTTTAGCTCCTCTCTCAGATGTATTCAATCTCACGTGGTAAGGCTGTTAGTGTGCTTAAAATACTTACGCTATATTTCTGCAATTTTTTTCCTTATTATTAACTTAATTAATTTAGATGGAACTATATATATATGTGTAATAAAGGTGAATTAATAAAAAAATTTTATTTTGGTACGAGCTAGTATATGTATAAGTAATCAATTATAATCTACTTTACATTTTACGATTCAGAATATAGTTCCTTGATAGGCATTTCACATTTTATTATAATTAAAATTATTTACAAAAGTGTGCGGTAACATCAAGACTTAGTTGTTAAATATTGAATATAGCAATATAGATTTTAATTTAAGATAGACAAACAAAAACACCAATGTTGAATAAACCTGTGAAATATATAATGTACGCGAAAGTAGCACAATATTATTTTCAAATAAATCCTACATCTTTTGAAACCATCTCGAAACAAATTCACGTGGTTAACCATTCCATTGATACCTATCAATGGCAGTGTATTCTATATGGGTATTATATAACTAACTAGGGGAAATGAACATGTACTATTTAATGCCTAAAATTCATTCTTCGACTGGCTGTATATTTTGGTAAACTAGCGATGCTCAATTTTAAACTTTTACAAGTTACTCTCGAAGAAATCAATTATTTGTAATTCTTAAAAAGGCAAATAAAAGTTCTTTTTCTCTAGTATTATTTTCTTTTTTAAATTGATATTTAAGACTTTCGAAAGTTAAATAATTACCGTTTCGAGAAGAGGCATGCAGATTTTACTTTAATTACTATAAATATCGAATAAATATTGTAAATACGTAATTGTACGTATATTAAGGTTGAAACTGGATATTCCACCAAATCTTTAAGTCCAACTCCCCTTACATGGGTTTTCTAAACTCGCATAATCAGTTATTAAGAAAAAAGTATTATGTCAGGGATTAAACGCAAAAATGATTTTTTTATACGTATGAGCAGCATTGATTAATTCAAACGGAAGCATCTGATAATTAATTGGAATATTACACATTGGATGTAATGCAGAAAGGTATAGGTACTACTCTCGAAGCTTTCAGCAGAAAGGAAAAATTGAGAGCAGCAGTGGTGCAGGTAGAAGAGCGCTCGGTCATCGTAGCGTCCCTCCGTACGCTGACTCGCACTACTGGTCGGCTCAAGGCTAGCGGCCGCTCGGTCGCATTCCAATTCCCCTATAGCAGCGTTAGTTTTCTCCTCTTCGCTCGCGGCGCTGTATACGTATAGCATCTCCAGCACCATTCCTACATTATACATTCCACAGCACCAGCATCTTTCATCAGTAGCTTCTCTCTTCCTCTCTCTCTCTCTCTCTCTCGCTCTCTCCCTCTCTCTCCCTTTACTTGTTGAATCGAGACTTCGCACGCCGAGTGCCTCTTACGTGCGTGCACTCAGGGGTACCGAGTGCTCCATTTTTAATTATTCATTATTACAGTTGGGATTTTACAAATAATAAAATGATAAGAAACATCAGAATTTTCTATTTTAAAGTCTATCATAAAGCATCATGCAATTGAATTTTTAAATTTAATCCACTGAAATTAACTAACAGTTAGAGCATATGTATTGATTGAAAAGATATAAAGTCGATTATTGTGAAGTATACATTGTATTTTCAATAACGAAGTTAGGTATTCCGTAACTGAATGCGTATTTTTCTAGGAACAATTATTATTTATGCTTTCATTTACTAAAATTTTAGTTTAAATTATTATTATGCAATACTCATATAAAAATTTCAAAACTATTTTGCACAGCTAAACACGAAATCTTTTACGGTTCATTTTTTAGAAACAAATAAAAAATCGCTGCCAATTCATTGGCCCGTTGCTCCCACAAACTTATTTTGTTTATTCCTTCAATTAATTATTATGATTGAAATCTCTCTTTTTTATAATTATTTAAAATTCACTGTAAGACCTTTCAAAAACTATCATACATTCAGCAAAGACGAGAAAATTCAATTCACAATTGCACTAATTTTTTTTTAATATATATATACAATTTTACTTCTTTATCAACCCTTATTTCATTACCTTTTATACCGCTTTTATCTTCTTCTTTGTCAGGCACCAAACATCAAGGAACTCTTATATTTATCCTTCGTTTCATCTTTTTGTTATTTATCTACAATTATAAAACTTTTTAAAGCTTATTTCACCGAGTGCCATACTCTTCTAATTACCCAATCTTTCTTTTTTTTTTACTTTTATCTGTTCTTATATTTCGATTGCATTTCTGATTCTCATCTTTATACATGCATTTCCGCGAAATGATACAACCTGTTCGTGACTATATCTTCTCGACTTTTTGTTATCGCCTTATTGTGATAGACTTTGTATTGAGAATGCACTTCGATTAAAGATCTATTACTTCTGGATGCCTAGTTATATAATGTCCACACGTCACATTTAACACATTTCTTTAAAAAAAAAAAAGCACGTTTCTGTTAATAACAAAAGAACCGTGATAGCTAGAAAAGTTTTTTATTTTAGAAATTATATGAATATTAGAAAATATATGTACTCTTTCAAATGCTAACAATCCGATTGAGATACATAGAGCCATTCTCGAAAAATTACAATTTGAGAAAAAGTAAAAAAATAATAAAACCTTAAATATCTCTGAAATTTATGGAATATTGATTTTGTCCTAATAAATCAGTCGAGAGCTATCCATAATCTACCTCTACTATGAATTTTGAACTGATTAAGTCAATTTTACTCTCGTAATCGTCGGACATAAAAAAATCATTTTTTCCATTTTTCAATTTTTGAGTCAAAAACTAAACAATCGAATAAATTAAAATTTTTACAGATTATAGCTATTTATAGTCTGTATTATTATGATATTTCTCATTTTTTTGGAAAGAAAATGTAGGTATTTTAATTGTCTTTCGAATCCTATCGATCCGATTAAAATATCTCGATCATATAGTAAAAAAAAAGCAAAAATAAATTTTGAGAAAATCAAAAATTCGAAAAAAACCAAAATGCAGTGGCCAAATAATATAACCGGTTTTTGACCCGCTATCACGCAAAAAAAACGAAAAAAATGAGATCTGTCCGGTTAAAATCGACCGAGTAGAAGCTGAGATCCAGGCGTACACACACACACACACATACATTCATACAGACATTTCTCAAAAACCATGTATTTTGATTCCTAACACCTCGGAAAACAATTATAACATGTTTTTACAACAACTCAAAAAATTACTATCACAAAGCTTCCTCTAGGATGAAGCAATAATATCAGTTATCTAAATTAAACATAAATCAGTATAGTTACAAACATATTTACTCTCAAATTTCATGACAGTCTTAATTGGTTATAGTATTTATTTATAGTACAGAAAGTAAAATAAAATATGATCTATGTATAACGAAAAAGCCACTTTATATAATATATAAATATCAATAATGATTTATAACTATAATTATAATATTAAATAGTGTAAACACTAAGTATTTCTTCACTGCTTATGAAATATATGATACAAATATCGATTATAAATTTGTAGACACGACCGCTACTCGGTGGAGCTTTTACCATCATGAAGAATGTATAATCTCAATAACACAAAATATGTTGGGCCGTTGAAAACCCCGTTAGAGCATTGTAAATGATGTAAGTAAATACCCACATAGCACGAAATATTACAAAAAAACATTTCATGAAATATTTCACGGAAAGCTTGTTTCGCTAAAAAAATTGTTTCATAATTATAGAAATTTGTCAATTTAACTTTAAATAAACAAAGTTTTGTATAAATTATAATGTATATTTTTGTTTATACTTATAATTATATAAAATAAATAAAGTAAGACGAGGTAAGTGAAATATTTTTCTAGAAATTATGACCAAATATTGATGAAAATGTAAAAAAAAATTTCATAGAATTTTTTGTATTTTATACCACTCCAACCTCAAAATCACAACTTTAGTATGATTTTTCGGCGCTCGTGGTATAAAATACTGTTCGAAACTAGTACGTAAGTCGATTATTTAGCTCATTGACTTTTCCATGAGCTAAATAATCAACTTCTGCACTAGTGTCGCAATGTACTATAAATACTTCAGAAAAGTTTGCTGTAATATAACAGAAACTTTTCATGAAAAAATTCAAGAACCTCGAAAGAAATATTTCATGAAATATTTCTGAATAGTAAATATTTTCTAAATGTTTTGTTGTAATATTTTCCTAAATATTACAAAAATATTTCCTGAAATATTTCCTGAAATATTTCAGTAATATTGCAAAAATATTTAATGGAAAGATTCAGGAAACTTGACAGAAATATTCCGTGAAATATTTCTGAACAGATAAAGATGCGGACATTTAAATACTTCTGAAATATTTTTTGAAATATTTTTAAAATATTGCAAACTTTGCATGAAATATTTCATGCTATGTGGGTATGGATGGACGTGTGTATGTAATCAAGTTCCACTGATAACTCAAAGAGATTTTATATGATCAAGTTCAGATCCGCAGACATCACTTGTCACATTATACGAATGATTTGATTCTATATGGCTGCACATCCATTGTAAATTGAAAAAACGGAAAGAACACAATAGATAGATATAAGTGAAACACATGTTTTTTCTACTATAACCTTTTTTCGTATAATTTTATTCTTTAAAAATATATATGCCAATAACACACAATTTGGTAAAAAAGACAACAAAATTCAACACTGATAGATTAGAGTTTTTATTGTTTTTTTTATAAGCAAAAAAACGATGTTAAAATTAATTTTTTTAATTTTATCTCATATTACAGCAATTATTACTTAAGATAATGAACTTTTCTTGAAAGGTATTTAAATTACCTACATTTTCTTTTGGAATATTTAAATTATCTTCACTTTGTGATTTGTTATTAAGGAAAATGTATATATATTTCATAAATTAATTTCTCAAAAAATATTTTATTTATCGACTTGAAATTTTAATTATTTATTACACATATTTAAGACTATATTTGGTTAAAATTTGAAGAGATTATCTTCATTTGTTTTTCATAAAAAATTTTTTTATAAAATGGCATTAAAAATGTTGAAAATTAATTAAAGGAAACAATAAATTAACTTTGAGGAAGCTACGTGCCAATGAATTGGCAGCGGTTTTTTATTCATTAAGAAATGGAAAGATAAAGAGTATATGAGCTTTTCTATGAGCGGATTCTTATTTTTCTATCGATTTCTCACGTATAAATAATAATGAAAGAGCAGCATTTAATTGATTAAAAAAATCATACTATAATGCTTATATTGAAATTCCGCTTTCATTTATTTGTGCGTATTTTTTCTTATATAAAAACCGATTGGTCGCATTATCTTAATGTGCTAAAATGCACTTAGGAATTAAAATAAATAGTTTAGAATACTTTTATACCAAAGACAAAACAGAGAAACAATTAACTATTTGAAAGGCACTGCTATACACCAAATTTACTTTGTTTAACGAGTCAACAACCCGATTTTATGTTTCCCTAACATTATTTTGCCATATTCGTCAAATTAGACTTCTTCCTCCTTATATAATATTTGTTGCTTTGCTTTGTAATGTAACAAGTTGCAAACATACTAATGAAATACAATTTTTTAACAAAATAATTTTCGTCTGAAAAATGCTCGGCTATAACGAATTAGGTATACTTATGAGCTTTATTTTGAGGTGGCAAAAAACTACTCTTTAAATTTCGTTTCGGTCTGTACCTGTTAGTCGTAGATTCTCTTCATCGGCTGTTGACCATTTCAATCAGTTTCTGACTCAGAACTTGGCCAATTCAATAATTAACATCTTAACTTGATCAGGACTTTATCAGTGCAGTAAATATCTATGACCGATGCAATCAAGATCAAATTCTAATTTTATTTGGTTCTGGAATAAATAGTCCTAAAGTTAAATATCTAAATAATGTTTTAATAATGTCGATAATTAATATAAATTATTAACAATAATTGAATAGATTTTTATATTACTTCTACAACACAATTGACTGTGAAATTTTTTTTTAAAATCCGTGTTGTCACGAAGTGTTATAAAGGCGATGTGGAGTCATAATTTCTTTTTAAATGTTTTTCGTCATACACAAGAAAGTTTAAAAATAGTGGAATACTAGAAAAAAGAAGTAACTTCGATACAAAATGTTTATTATTTTCACATTGATCATTTATACATTATTAAATAATAAATTAGAACTGAACTGACACCTATAGAAACTTTTTGATAAATGATGACATGTAAATATATGGTGAAAAATTACGTGTACTGCAGCCAATCTCCCCTACGGTATATTATTACTAGTCGCATTTGAACCCGTTTTTATCTCAGACAGTCTAGAAATATATTAGTTCAATATTGAGCATGTATAATATCTGCTTAAAAATGTACAGCAAAACAATTTTCTGAGCATTGAAAATACTCGGATTTCTGCTAGGGCACGAGCAAATATAATCAGCGGAATAAAAAATCGTATTCAGTAAAATGCGATGAAGCGTATCAGTCGCGAGCATGTGCGTGTTTTACACTCATACCTATCTCTAGTATATTGAAAAGCCGCTTGCTTTCGCCTGTAGCGACGCTGCACCGCGCAGTTAGACTTGTGCTAACCCACATTTTCCGTTCCAGAAGGATCCTACAAACGCAAAATGTTTTGCGTAAATCAGCACAAACAATGTACATCATACGGAAAATTTAATTCAAATAAAAAAAAAATAGAAAAAGATTAAATAAAAGGCTTCTTGTAGAATTTTCAATTTAAATATGGTGTAGAAAATACTTAAAATATTTTTATTTTGTGTAGACCAAAGCCATGTAGTATATATTACGAGTGCTTCGGCGCAAACTCGTATTGCTTGGATATGGTTTTTACGTTATTTTGATATTTACAATGATGTAGAATAAAAATATATTGTTTACGAATGATATATTATGTTGCTTATCTCTTTGCAAAACAGGAAAGTCGCACACGCAAGTTACTCGAGAGCAACGGCAGCTACATCGAGCACGGTAGCAATATTGCGTCGTAGTAATTTCCTTGGTAGGTGTTGTAGGATATGCTCTCGCTCGTACCGTCGAAAAGAAGAAAACAACAAGCGAGGAAGCAAAAGAAGATGAAGGAGGAGAACGAGAAAGAGAAAGAGACGGAGTGAGCGAGGAAGGGAGGGGGGCATATTCTTGCTTGCTTGCGGCATACTTTAATCGTTGACAGCCACACTGACTCACAAAGACATCGGGATCCCCCGAGCCGGCACACTTTAGCAAATAGTCACACTCGCGTTGTGCGGACACTCCCAGCGCCATAGATCCGCTTCGCCTACTCGCCTGCTATTCCTTGCCATTCACACAGAGGGAGCGGAGAGAAATTTTTAGACAAGCCGATTAAACGCTTTACGAGCTGTATTTTTGCAGCAAGTCAATTAGACGATAATCGCGCGGAAAGTTCATTCTGCCCGAGTATAATGAAATTAGATATGCGACTCTCTGTACATTCCGCGATGTTGAAAGTTACCTTGAAAAGGGAAAACCTTTAATATTTTCCAATGGCAAAATTTCTTATTTTACACTTTTGACTTTTTAGAGCTAACTAGTATTGCTGTATTTGGTACTAGCAATTAACAAAATTAAGTTAAAATCAGAATTGCGTTGTGACAACTAAACTGATATTAAACTGTTAAAGCGGCTTTCGACTACTTTTTATCATGGCTATTATTACATGTTCTTTTACATTTATTGACACATCTCAACTTTTCAACGTACAAGAAAAACTATATATATATATATAAATATTACTGCTTACGCTAGTAAAACTAAATGACTCTTAGCTTTAAAATGAGCGATCTAACTTTTTTCCGTTGTTTTTTTTACTTAAGTTACAGTATTTTTTCTAAAAACAATACGTTTTTTCAAATGCTTATATTTAAAAAAGTAAGAGAGATAGACAAAAACTTCAAAGAGAAAAAGATGTGTTTTTACTCATAGAACATATATATATATATATATATAGATTAAAATACAATTTGAAGAAATTAGTTACGTCTTAATATAAATTATTTATAATTTTTTAACCTGCTAGAAAAAGGAAAACATTTTTTTCTTCAAATTCCATTGATCGAGAATCGATCTTAATTAGATAAAGTTTATATATTTTGTCTCAGAGCAGGTCAAAACTCTTTCCTGATTTTGTTGATGATGATAAAATAAACAAGACGATTAGTTGACTTTTACTCCTGTTATCGTGTCGGAAAGAAAATGCACTTTTTTCAAAAAATATTTTTTTCTCTGAAACAAATGATGATAATCATTTGAAATTTTAGCCGAATATTTTCCCTAACTAGTGTAATAAGTGGTTAAAATTTCAAGTCAATAAATTAAAAATTTATTTAGAAAAAAATAAAGAAGTTTAAGCCATATTTTCTTTGATAACAAATGACAGACTAAAGATAATTAAACATTTAAAAAAAGACATAGTTTGACGACCTTTCAAAAAAAAATTTAATTATATTAAGTAATACCTATCGTAACATATTTAAAAATGGAAAAAACGAAAAGTCCAAAATCGTTTTTTGGTTATAGAACAAAAGAAAAACGAAAAAATTAAAAAATAGGTTAAGCTAGCTCTATTCTCTTCCGAAACGAAAAGAATAAGCTGTGTCCCATGAAAATCGGTCAATTTGTTCAAAAGTTACAGCTAGTACACACACACACACACACGAAAAATTTTTTTCTCAAAAAACAACGGATTTTTGTGCCAAAAGTCTTAAAAAATGTTTTTAAACATTTTTTGTTACAAATTTTTTTTTCACCATTACAAAGCTTCCTCTTTGAGGAAGCAAAAGATAGCGT
Source organism: Torymus texanus (assembly GCA_036873485.1). Lineage (NCBI taxonomy): Eukaryota > Metazoa > Arthropoda > Insecta > Hymenoptera > Torymidae > Torymus > Torymus texanus. Next base: position 19,022 of record JAYJLV010042045.1, read on the forward strand.
AATATTCTTTACGTTACTCAAATAAAAAAAATGGCAAAAACTCAATATATTTTTTTAAACTCTTTTCCTTCTCGAGAAAGACTTGTGATTGTGAAAGAAGGTTTGATATTAATGTATAAATTTATTTATCTTTTCTTTCCTGTAGTTTATATAAAAGTTTTATTGCAGATGCACATAGATATTATTAGAATAAAAAATTAATATAATATATCAATACATTAATGTGAAAAAGTCACGTTCTAATGAATTGAATGCCCTTTCTTAATTATTACGTCCGCTCATTGCTTGTCTGAAGTGGAAGTAGCAACATCTGGGAGTATAACAATAGGGAATGCTAATAACGATTGCGACATTATCTTTACTGTCTTAAAGTCATAGAGTCAGCCCGCTAAAGGTCTTTAACGCTCACCCTCGACGGCTGCTTTTTACCGCAAAGTTTCGCCGGCTTTATCGTGCGAATTCAATGTCGTCGAGGCTATATAGAGCGCACGGAGAGCGCCAGCAGGTGGGCCGCGTGATAGATGGCTCGCTCGCGCTGCGAGGCGTAGAAAGAGAAGAAAAACATCGCACGAGGTTCTCTGTGGGTCAAGATCGGCCGAGTGCGTAAATATCAACTTCCACTTCCGCTTGCGTTGTAAGAGTAAGAGTATGCCTCCTTAAAGTGCGCACTTTAAACAGACCGAGGAAAGTTGCCATCCCGCGAGTTGTTCCGAACTTTTTGCTCGCGCAGCGTAATAAAAACTTCTTCTGATGTCTTCTCTAATGGGGTGAACATGCGGCTGATATTTTTCCCTGCAAGTTGCTGTATTTTTAGTAACCTTCTACATGGAAGGTCTATTACTGGTAAACGGAAGGTTTACACTAATTTACACAAACATTCAAATTGTATTTCAACTAGATGCACAAAAATTATATTTCTATAATGTTCAGATTATCGTTTATTTGAAACTTATAGAGAAGATTGGTTTATTATTGGACACCCACGGTCTTTCGGATATGAAACCTTTTTAGTTTGTAAAACACCTCTGAACTAATTATTTTCATATTCTATGGGTCATAGAAGAGACGAGAAAAATTTGGAACCAAAGAAAACGGCCTCGTGTCACTCTTTTATCGTCAAATCAATTTCTCTTGTGGGAATTTAACATGGGAAAAATGGACGAAATGTATAAGTCACCAATCATCGACCAACATTATGATCCCAAATATGCTAACGAATTTTCCACAACAAAGCAATTAAAGTAGAAGAATAGAGCTTTAATTTAAATTAAAGATATTTCAAATCCGACAATTCTGTGCCAAGTTACGTGCATTTTCAAATCGAAAAAAAAATTACAAAAAGCAATGGAAATTTTGAAAATACTGTAAATTTGGAAAAAACGCTCATTTTCGTCATTTTGCGTGCCTCCAAAATTTATTTTCGTCGTTTTTACGACCGTTTTAGGAGAAACTTTCCGTAGAATCCACATATATCGCCTACAAGTCATCATTACAATAAATGCTTCAGACTTCTACTTACTGATACTACATACTGATATCAATTTGAAGATGCCACTTACAAGGGGACCACGGGGCCTCCGGGAGCTTGATTTTCATATAACTTTGTGGCAATTAAAAATAAAAATACCCGTGATTTAGAATTTTTGCCAATGGGCATTCGGTTGGGACGAATTCAATATCTAAAAAAATTAAATCCCTCTTCAAAACAACATAACTCTCAAAATACTCTGTTAACCATAATTTTAATGTTACGAATACAAAGCCGAGATGAGATCCTTATATTTGAAAAAAAAGTTTATGCAAAAATTTCTATCTTTGCAGATACAAGTTATGCTGATAATACATTTTCAATAAAAACATTCAAAATTTTAAGTTTTTGTAATTATTTTGAAGAAAATTTCAAATCGGCGTAAACTTTTTCAAATAAAAGGATTTAATCTCGGCTTTCTATTGGTTAAATTCAAATTATAGTAAACATAGTATTTCGAGAGTTATTTTTGTTTGAAGAGAAATTTTTCAAGATATTCAATATCAGATCCCAAGCGAAGGTTCATTGGCAAAAACCCTGACATATGGGTATTTTTATTTTCAATAAAGAACATTTTCCCAAAGTCTTATCAAAATCGTGCTCTCTTTGTTAGTCTCTCATTTCGGCAAATCTGTATAGTAGTAGTCATGGCAGTTTCCGTTTTCCTTGTAAAACCTTTACAACCAGATCTCTCGCAACAGAGTAATAGTGCTAAAAGCTTCAATTTAATAAGCCCTGGAAAAATGACATGTCACGTAGTATATTTTTGTCCTTTAATTTTCATATTTTAGTACATTATTTTTCTTGAGCTTGAATTAAAGCTTGTAATATCAAAAAGTAGCTATAACATTTTAGCGATGATAACAAATTTGTTACGCATTTTAAATCGATTGGAATAATACGATAATATGACCAAACTGGACCTAATTTTAATACTTTTACGAATTTATAATGGCAGCGACAACTCAAACTGCATCGTAATTGAATGGACGTCCTTTCATAATAAGGCACTATTTTCAATTGATCTTTTTTCTCTATATTTTGAGACGGACATACACGTGCTAAACTTACGTGTTTTACTGAGGATATGCTGTCATCAGCATATATTGCCAGTGCATCAGTCTTAGCTCCGAATTCGTACAAGTTCGCATTCGAATCTGGTGTACCCGTTAATCGTATGGCGGGTACTAAATTAGTATTGTAGAGTACGGATGTAGTAATAGTATAGTCATAGCCTCACTGAATATCATCCTGATTATCATAATTATGATAGTCATAACATCACTGATTATCATTAATTATTGCAATATTTTTTTGATAATTTATGTCTGTTTCACTTTTATAATTAGACATAGTAATTTTTACTACAAAATTTTTCTCCACGTAAGTGTGTTTTTTGATTGATTACCCTTTTTTCTTCTAGTTACTATATCATAGTTGTTGATAGTTTCACTTTCACCGAGCATTATACTCTAATTTGATAATACTTTTGTTAAGTACAGTGCAAAGGAATTTGGTTTATGCTTCTATAATTTACAGTTAATATAATTAAAAATAAATCACATTCTATAGCTAACTGTTGCTTAAAAAACTCATTATATGAAGTAAATAAATATTTATAACATAATACTTGTAATATCCACCAAATATAAAGTAAAGACTGGTTTCTTAGGTTTTTGAGCGCGCTGATTACAAATCTAAAGTCAGATTTGTAAAATTCTAAATTGTTTACAACTTTTAGTTATAAACAATTAAATATAAATAATTTTTCTGATTGAACTCTCGTTTTCTCACTAACGAATTTTTCGCTTTAATTTGTTTATTATGAAAAAAATATCAACAAAACCTACAAAGAATTCATACACATCTCTTAAGTAAATTCTCTCATAATGGAAAAACTAAAAAGAATCATAAAAAACGATGAATTCTACAGAATATGTCGGTAAAACCAAGGCTGTAAAGATGGTTCATACAAGCTGTTCATAAAATGTATGCAACTGAAGCCATATTCTTGTAGAGCTCGGAATTCTAAACAAAAAGTTCCTTTACCGTTTTTTGCTAAGTTCAATATTTACAAAGTTAATGTTAATTAAAAATGAAATAAAACGTCGAATGAGCATCGTCTCCGGAAAAGTAGGCGGAGCTCTTACAAGGAATCTAGTGTTTACAATTTTGAGTTTCCTGGAAAATATTTTGCTGGAGGGGAGCCATACTTCTCCTAAGCCAT